>CAUYLG010008484.1:0-55492 GCA_963573385.1 Cacajao melanocephalus | reverse complement strand
ATCCCTCCCTCTGCCTGTGGCTCAACTGAAAGCATCTCCAATTCTTCTTCCCATAGCTCACTCCAAGTAAATTATTAAGTTTCCCCTGAAGCTAAGGGCCTCTTTACCCAGCCCCTCCTCATTACCTCCTCTCCTGCCTCTTAAACATGGAAAACCCTTCCCCAGACAGGAGCTCTCAAAGGGGCCTCTCTCTCTCTCCTCCTCACTCTAGGTTGCTAAAGCTGGACCAAGTCCCTCCAAACAAGGAGCCTACACACTCCAACACCCATTCTCAATCCACTTATCTGTTTACATAACACCGCAGGCATCTTCTTCCTCTGCGGATCCACAACCTACTTCTGTCTCCCTGACAACTAGATAGGTACTTGCACCCTAGTCTACCTGACCCCCAACATTGACCCTGTCCCTCCAAACCAAAAACTCCCAGCCCTACTACACTACATGCCCCCTACAAAAAAAATACAGTTCATTCACTTATTAGCAGCCCTTAAAGTCACAACTAGTGTCAGGTTAGATGCAGGAAGCCTAAAAACCCCATTACCATAGTTTCAGTTGCTCTCCCAAAACTGCCAATCGTCGCTAAAAAAAAAAAGCAAACTCAATCACTCACTCCCAAAATCAACTAGACTCTTTAACAGCAGTCACTCCACAAAAACTGCAGAGGCCTAGACCGCCTCACTGCTGAAAAAAAAAAAAAAAGTCTGTGCCTCTTTTTAAATAAAAAATGCGGTTTCTATCTCAATAAATCTAGGTTAGTACAAAATACTATCGAAAGGCTCAAAGACCAAACCCAGAAAACAACAACAACAAAAAAACAATGCTTCTGCCTGGCCCTCCTGGCCCGGTTGGCCTCTCAGCTCCTGGGCCCCTTGGCTGCTTCCCCTCCTCGGCCCTGCTGTAACTCTCTTCCTCCTCTTGGTCTTTGCCCCTTGCCTCTTACCTTTTTATCTAGTTTTTGCAGAATCAATTACAAGCTTTTACCCGAGGCACAAGACAAGACATGATAATGTTCCAGGACTACCAACTTGCAAGCCAGCCTCACCCCAACCAGCAACCCTACCCAGCATGAAGCAGTTCGAAATGAATGGCGACCCTTTTCCCTTTCTTTTATATATATAACAAAAGACTGGAATATTAGGGTCACAGCAAGACAAGCCCATAGACCCCCTCCCCGTTATCCCTTGCTAAGCTAAGCTCGTAACAAAAACAGCCACAAGCCTTGTAAACAGGGCACCTGGGTTCCAGAACGTGGTTGCCCCTGGTTCTCAAACCCAGGATGTTAACCCAATCAAGCAGAATGTCAGCCCCTGAGAACCAAGACACAGTTTTTCTTAGAATAGCACCCTGCTACCTGCAAATCCCCCATATAATCCCCATAATGCATAAGCCAGGCTGCTGCCTTCACTGCCTGTCGTGGGGCAGCCAGCCTGGCAGGTTGAAATAAACTTGCTAAACCTGACCCTGGGTCTGCCTCTCCTTCCTTTCGGTCAACCTTACACTGGGTATCATGACTACAGTCACACAGTTGCTGCTCCCAGCAGCCCTTGCTCAAGGAATGACGCTGAGAGCGGAAAATGGTGACATTGAAATCTGATGGCCACAACGAAGGGGAATGTCTTTGCTGTATGAAAAATACACCTTATTGCTTTGATGTCTATGTATGGATATTCTTTAACTGCTCTATCTGTGGTTATTTTACTTGAAGAAATAGTGAAGAAGGCTAAGTGCCTTATAGATTTCTGTGTACAAGGATTGTATGAAGAAAGCAGAGGCCAGCCTGTGCTTGCTAGCATCTGTTAACAGCAAAGATATATAAGGCTCTGCTAGCCTTTGCTGCACAAAGAAAGACAGAGGGCTTGAAGCCATAACAAAGGAAGACCCATCTCACATGAAGCTGTCACCTTTTTCTTTACACACTGCTATGAGATCAGCCTCAAATGCTGGCCTGCTTAGGAACAGGTGACCGAGGCAGGTAGCAAGCAGTCATTAGACATTTGAAACAATTTATTACCTTTCAAATTATATTAGTAATATCGACTCTTAAACTCCACATGATATAGAAATGACCAGGGCTGAAAGTGAAAATTCCCCACAGTCAGGTTGGGGCTTGAAGGACCATCCACGTCTGCTGCACCAATTGACTATTAGGGCCGCACAGTGTTTTTGTTCATTTGCTTTGCATTTTGACAGAGCAGTTTTGAGCACTACTTGATTGAAGTGGCCTCGGAAGAGTGGCTGTGTCAAACTGTCCAGCCTGACTCAGTTCCCTGTTCCCCTCGGGTTCCTGCCACAACCCCTTGTGGCAGGTGAATGTGTCCTTTTCAGGCACTTTGTAGCATTTGGAGTCCAAGCCTACAGGTACTGGTGGGGCTCTATCCCTCATCATCTGTGGCCCTATCCAAGTCTGTCTTTTCCAGACTTCCTTCCTGTACCCTCCCCAGGGACTCTGTATCCATTCAGAGGTCAGATCTCCTGCTTGTCCAAGCTCCCGAGTGCTGGGTGAACTGGAAGCTTGGCCAAGATTGCTGTTGAGAGGCAGGAGGAGAACCTTTCAATCTTCTAGATCCAAATGGTTTTTCCTCTCGGTAGACACAGAAACAAAGGCAAGCTTTTAGGTGAACCAAATCAAGATTACCTGGCATAGGGCCCGAGGGGGAGTGGGGCATCTCTTGAAGGCCTTCTATATCTTTTATTTGGGGGATCAGGTTGTCACTGGCCACTGAACGGAGGAAGAAAAAGTTTCAGATCTCAGGAACAGCAAGGTGGGACCAGAGTGAGGAGGGAAGAGAATGTTCTATTCCAACAAGTAAAAACAATGGAGTAATTGAGTAACCAAGGCCTGGGCAGGGGTGGGATAGAGTGGGAAAGTAAGCAAACATTCACACTCAGTTATCCACTTGGTCTTCCATTGCTGTTAGCTTCCTGATTACGTTAACCTTTTTGGACGGTAGGCATTAGAGGAGTGGATGAAACATTATTTGATGAAAAACTCCATGTCCCCAACCTGTTGGAACACATGTCTTAAGAAATCCCCTTCCCCAAGTAATTCTGAGTCTCCAGGGTACTGATGTGTGTCCCTTCACCAATCCCAGTTGGTGCTTCCTGTGAACAGCACCTATGAAACAGGGGAAGGGGATTTTGTATTACATAAAGGGATTTCTTACGAAGGGGATTTCTTAACACATGCCTTCCAATAGGAGGGGGACATGGAGTTATTCACTGTTCCCCAGGTGCATACATCAAAGAGGACCCCTATTCTCAGTACTGGAGAGCTCAGAATCCATGATCTCATTTTTGACAATGCCAAATTACATACCATTCTTATATTTAGTGTAATCAAATTCCATTATGACGATGGCTTGGGGAGGACAAGTGAGATAATTTTAGAAGCTAAATATCAGGTCGAGTAGACATTTAAACATTTTATCACCTTTTCTAGTAATTTTGACAACATTGCTCTTAGAATCCAAACCATACAAAAATGAAGAAGGTTGAAACTCAAAGGCTCCCGTAATCAGGTGGGCATGAGTGTTAGGTAGGTTACTTGTCAATTCAGAATGGTGTTTTGGTTGTTGTTTGTTTTGCATTTCTGCATTGGGGAACAGGCCCCTTCTGCTTCCTTGTCTTTGTCATGCCCAGTTCTTTTTCCCAGGGTTCCCACCATAGCCTCTTGGTTGGCAGATATGTGTTCTCTTCTCCCTTCACACCCACCTTGAGCTAAGCTGTATCAGCCCCAGTCAGTGTTACCTTGCACAGTGCTAGCGAGGAGGCTGGGCATCTCTTTTGAGTCTTCTTCCTCATTCATTTTGGGTGTTAACTTGTCATGGGTCACTGAAGGAAGAAAGGAAATGATTACAGATCACAGGGACTGGATGTGAGGGAGGAGAGTGAATATTAGAAGTTCCTGGGGGAGATAGAGCACCAAGGCACAAGGGCAGAGGATCGGGCTATCCCAGGAGTGGGAATCAGGACTTCTAGACTCTAGGTCTTACCCAGCCTCCTGGCAGTGCTCATAATTCCCCATGAAAAGGACTGTGTATGGGCAGGTGGGTGCAAGGAAAGAACTAGGACAATAAAAGACAAGACGCTGGGATTGGAGGCAACATGCACAGGTGCCCTATGCTGGGGATAAACAGGTGTTGGATGGGATCTGTTTCTCACCTGGAGTGTCCCTTCCTTTCTGGATGAGTCCAGGAAGAGGCCGGGTAAGGTCAGACGGGCTGGGTGATTCACTCAGGATCTCATTGCTTTGCTGTGAGGATGTTCCAGGCTCACTGACTTTTGGTGCACAGGATGAACAGCTCGGTTGAGGGGATTCAGGTGGAGGCAGCGGCAGCAGGGTGTGGAGGGAGCTTCCTTCTGCTAGGCCACTTGGCACTTCAAGTAGGATTGGTGTGTCTCTGCTCTGCTGTTCAACAACTGGGATTGGTGAAGGGACACACATCAGTACCCTGGAGACTCAGAATTACTTGGGGAAGGGGATTTCTCAATACATGCCTTCCAACAGGATGGGGACATGGAGATATTCATTGTCCCCCAGGTGCATAGAACGGATTCACTGTCATCATTATCCACGTGCGGCATCTTTCTATTTTATTTATCCAGTTTGGGCATGGAGATCTAAGCCCTGATCTAATACCAAAATGGTTTCACACATAAAGTTGAGTTTGGGTTTGTACCCAGGGATTTAATTGTCTTTAATTTTGGTGTCATATAATTTAGTCAATAATGAACATGCTACAGTTTTAAAAGAAGTCTCTCTTTTAATAAATGAATAGATCATACTTCCCCAAAGCAAATAAGAGAAAATAAAAATGCCTTAGCAGGATATATTAGGACATTTATATTCTGGTTTCTGCTCATTTCTGCAGAATCAGCTTCTGTGCCTTCTATTATACCCTGTGGTCTGGCCACACCCAGCTTTCTCTCCCACCCACAATACCCCAGACCCTTGGCTTTCCACATGCTCTTCCCTTGCATGGCTAGTGCTGGGTTTCTCTTATGATTCTTCTCCATCATTTATTTCAGAAGTAAAATGATCTCAACCAGTGAATGGAGAAAGGAAAGTAACTTCAAATTTTGGAAAGGGATCCAGAACAAAATCATCAGGTTGAAGATCCTGGAAGATAGCTGAAGCTCAGCCAGGTCAGGGGCACATCAGTGCGTGGGTCCCTGTGGCTCTCAGATGTTCTTCACATTGCCTTTAAGGCCATGCTTCTCCTAATGTTGCCAGGATCCTGCCAGGACAGTGGGCCCTCTGTAGCTGCCCCTGCCTGTAGGTGGACTTGCCCCTTTCACTGTCCCTTTAGCTCAAGAAATCATCTGCCCCTTTAGGGGGAACCCTTTAGTGGTGAAGTGTCAGCGAGCATAGGAGGAACTGTCAACAACGGTGATTCCACTAAAGAAAACACCACAATCCAGCGTGGGCTGGTGGCCCTTCCCTTGTTGTTCTGAATATGCTTTGTCCACAGTGTTTTTCTTTCAACCTAAAATGACTTCACTGCCTGCTCTTTTACCCTGGCTGCTTTCTTCCCAGCTCTGCCACTGCTCTTTTTCCTACTCCTTTATTTACCTGGTCTCTTTTCTTTCTCCATGTACTTCGTGCTCCATTCTTTCTCAGACCCTCTCTTTCTGTGGCTGTGTCTGCGATTCCCTCCCTTTCTCTGTAGCTACCTTTTCTCCCTTCTGTAGTGTTACTGTATGCCTTCCAGCTGTCCTTGTTTAGACCAGTAGTTAAAATCTCAGGCCCCGGTGTTGGGAGACCCAAGTAGGACTCTTGCTCTGCTTCTTAACAGACAACAGACAATTAACTTTGAGAAAATTACCTCTGGGCTTTAATTTCTTTGTCGGTAAAACGGGGACAAAAACGACTTCACAGGGTTGCTTTAAAGATGACATGAGATAAATAAAGTATTTGCGATAATGCACTAAGAAAAAGATACTTATTATTATCCATCCTTATTCAGTTTTCTTCCTCCCTGGCTGACCTTGTCCTTCCACCAGACCTGGTCTCTGTAACTTTGCATTTCTGTCACCTTATGCATTCCCTATAGATTGTCCAGTGTGCCAAATTGTATGATTTTTTTCCAAATTCATAGAGCACGCAAAAAATGTTTATGCCCTCTAGAAATTCATCTTAGAGAGCTGGGGCCAGCTTTAGCAAGGGGCTGCTCCTGCAGCCGTACCAATGAAAGAAAATGAGTCCATTCCTTCCCAAAGAGAAAGCCAGGGATTAATGTGCATATTCCACACGGCTAGAAGTAAACCCAGACTTTTAACACAGCAACTTTTTAAATGCAAAAAGCACTTGAGAAATCTCATTACCACGTTTGAAGCTTCTGTAAATCGTCACCAGATTGGGATATTCATGCAGGTTAATTTGACTGAACAATGTCACCAGAAGAGACAGGTTAAAAGTCCTCTCCAGTTGGGTGAGAATGTTGTGCACCACTTTGGATACAGGGACCAAATTTCTACAGGCTTCCAGAGATTCCTTAAAAAATGGAGTGAAGGTTTATTATCAATGATTATAAAATTGAATGGGAAGTTATACATTTGCGGTCTTCTAAGTTTTAAGAACGCTACTTTACTCTTTTAAGAAGAAATTTAACGTAAAATGTATAGTCACAGTTTCTAAGGTAGAGCAGTCACAGTTTTACACGCTTATTTTTGAGACTTTACATCTATTTGGATGACTAGTGACACAAATAAATAATTTAGCTTTCTTTAAAGTAAGTCTATATTCTGAATCCACATTTCAGGCACATTTGAGACAAGAGAGAAATTTTAAGGAACAAAAGCGGAGTTAAAGGATGCTACTATGTAACTGATTTTTTTTTTTTTTTTTTTTGAGACAGAGTCTTACTCTGTCACCAGGCACCAGGCTGGAGTGCAGTGGCGCAGTCTTGGCTCACTGCAATCTCTGTCTCCTGGGTTAAGCAATTCTCCTGCCTCACCCTCCCAAATAGCTGGAACTACAGGCATGAGCCACCACGCCCAGCTAATTTTTTCTATTTTTTTAGTAGAGACAGGGTTTCACCATGTTGGCCTGGATGGTCTCGATTTCTTGACCTTGTGATCCGCCTGCCTCTGCTGTAACTGATTGTTTAAGGCTCTGGGCAGGTTATGTCAGCAATGGTTCTAGTGACGGTCACAGAGGCAATTCTGTTGATTGCTTGTTAGCCTCTGCGCACTCTCTCTCTCTCTCTGTGTCTCTGAAACTTGAGATGGCCTGAACGGATTCCAGCCACAGAGAAGTCACCCAGAGAATTTTCCTTGCTGAGAGGATGGACAAAAGGAGAAGTATGGCAAAAGAGAATTGATTGCAAATGTTCATTGAACACCTATTATGCTCAGTCAGTGAGTCTTTAGATACACAGCACCGAATCAGACCAACATGGAGCTGTCCATATTTTGGGGGCAGGGTAGGCACTGTCAGGTGGAGAAGATGGGCATTAAACAATAAACACAAATAAATATCCATTTACAATTGAGAGTAGTGTTATGGAGGGAAAGCATAGATTGTGATGGAACCGAATAACTAAGGGGTCTTAATGAGATGAGTGGGTCAAGGAGATGTCTCAGGAGTACTATATGGTCTGTGATCTGAAGAGGGATTGGGTCCACCAGGCTAAGACTAGGGGAAGATTGCTGGCACTTCCCTGAGTCTAGGGCTCAATAAATGCTTTTAAAAACCCAAATTATGTAAAAACGGGTCTACTTTTGTCCACATGGCATATCTCCCAGTGCCTGCCTGTCTCACATCAGAATGCACTGTGAGCAATATAAGCTGTTATAAATTGGGATTATGCCTGTAGTGAGTTGAATGGTGCCCACCTCAGCCAAGATATATCGATCTAGAATCTGCGAATGTGAACTTGTTTGGAAAAAGTGTCTTTGCAGTTGTAATTAAGTTAAGGATCTTGAGACAAAATCATCTTTGATCAGGGTGACCCTAAATCCAAGTGTCCTTAGGAGATTAGGTAGAAGACTCAAAAGAGAGGTAATGATGTAGGGATGGAAACAGATTAGAGTGATGCGTCACGTCCACAAGGCAAGGAACACCAGGGATTTCCAGCAGCCACCAGAAGCTAGGAGATAGGCAGGGATCAAATTCTCCTCAGGGCCTCTAGAAGGAACCAACCTTGTAAACACCTTGGTTTTGGACTTCTGGCCTCCACAACTGAGAGAATATATTTCTGTTGTTTTCAGCTACCTGGTTTGCAGTCATTGTCACAGCAGTCCTTATGACACCCTAGAAACCAATATAGCCCCTATGACACCCTCTCTCCTAAACACCCCCACCTTCTGAGATAATGAACACGCCCAGGCTGGGCCTTCAAAACTCTAGAGGCCCTGGTTGTTTGCGGTTTGAGACTTCAATAATCAGGGGTACTTGGTGGGGGCTGGGCTGCCATGGAAGGGTTCAACAGGACTCACCATGTACATTCTCTGAGTGATGAAGGCGTTGTCTAGGAGGCCTTCAAAGAAGGGAAATGGCTTGTGTATGGCATAGGCGATCCTCAGCTTCTGGTACATGAACTGCTGAAAAAGAGCCTCTTCCATGGCTCTTGTCATGGTGAACATCCTATGGAAAGAGGCATGATAAAAAATAGAAGCAAAGGCCAGGGGTGGTGCTCATGCCTATAATCCCAGCACTTTGGGAGGCCGAGATGGGCGGATCATGAGGTCAAGAGATCAAGACTATCCTGGCCAATATGGTGAAACCCCATTTCCACTAAAAATACAAAAATTATCTGGGCGTGGATGGTGCGCACCTGTAGTCTCAGCTATTGCGGAGGCTGAGGCAGCAGAATCGCTTGAACCAAGGAGATGAGGTTGCAATGAGCTGAGATTGTGCTACTGTATTCCATCCAGCCTGGGTAACAGAGAAAGATTCCATCTCAAAATAAACAAACAAACAAAATAGAAGCAAAGACCTTGAGGAGTGTGGGGAACTTCTCTCTGCATTAAATGGGCAGATCTAAAGGTAGGCGTTTCTGATCCCAAAGGCATCCTTAGTAGCCTGCAAGGCAATGTCTGCCTAAAAGCCTCATGGGTATTGGAAACAATGACAATTCCCAGCAACAATGGAGGCTGACAGTGACTGAAAATATAATGACAGAATCCCAAGGGGCTACAGGTAAACATAAGGCAGATAGTATAAGTAGCTGATATTTATAGAGTGTTCCCTCTATGAATATCATTTAAACTACCCCCAATCTTCAACACAAATGGGCCAAGCATAAATAAAAGCATGAGGGCTGAGAAGCATACATAGTAAAAGTGACTTAACTGACTTGTTCAATGCAACCATTTCATATCTCAGACATGTGCCTTTTCCAAGCCCATGCAACATTTATTAAAGATTGGCCATTTATGGACCATGAGAAGATATCATTAGGTTATAACGGGCAGAAAATTTACAAATGACATTCTTGACAAATTGTCAAGAAAAGGAAATCACTAACAAAACATTCAATCCACTTGAGAGTTTTAAAAAAACAAAACAAACATGGATTCCATTTTTTCCAATTTCATTTTGTGTTGAACAGAAATTAAATTGTAATTAACAACTGTTTCCAGGGATTTAATCCCAGTGGCAGATGAGGCACCCTAGTCTCTTTCTCCTCATTCCCAATTTTTTTTTTAACTTGGCAGAAAAAAAATCATGAAAAGAATAATCTGCAATAGCACTGGAAAACCAGAAAAGATGCCATTGAGAGTCGGTGGTGGGGAAGAAGTTTTGGAAGACAGAGAACAGATAGGAGAGAAATCTACTATCCACAGTATACATAGGGGAAGGAGATAGTGCAAATATCAGTGCAAAGTCAGAGAAAGTCAGAATGAACATATACTAAGAGGAAGGGATCTTGGGGCTCCTTTTAGGACAATTCATTATACAGCAGTGCTCAGAACAGGAAGTCTGAAGCTTCCTCATTTTTCATCTGTCATGAGTCCCAAAGATGAAAGGCACAGAGAGGTTAAGTAACTCACCCAAGGTATTCAGTGGCAAAGTAGAGCTTGTCTGACTCTAACATCCTGTTTCTCTCTATGCAAGATACTACATCTCATAAGTGACTGTTCAGATTTTTATTATGTAAAGAGATTTTGCAAACAAATAAGCAAAAGACAGACATCCAACTAGAAAAAAAAAAAAGCAAAATACATGAACAGGAAGTGATAAAAGAATAATCCAAATGTACAATGAATATATAATAAGCATGTTAACTAGCTAGTAGAAAGTATAAATGAAGGCTGGACACAGTGAGTCATGCCTGTAATCCCAGCACTTTGGGAGGCCGAGGCGGGCGGATCACCTGAGGTCAGGAGTTTGAGACCAGCCTGGCCAACATGGTGAAATCCTGTTTGTACTAAAAGTACAAAAATTAGCTGGGTGTGGGGGCACATGCCTGTAATCCCAGCTACTCAGGAGGCTGAGGTAGTAGATTCTCTTGAATCTGGGAGGTGGAGGTTGCAGTGATCTGAGATGGTGTCACTGCACTCCAGTCTGGGCAACAGAGTGAGACTCCATCTCAGAACAAACAAACAAAAACCCCAAAACAAAACAAAACAAAACAAAAAAATCCAAAGTGTAAATGAAGACAGTTTGATAACATATTTGTCTATCAAATTGGCCAAGGTAGAAAATAATGGCAGTAATTCCGGACACTGTGAGTGGGAAGGTAAACAGGTCCGAATGTTCTGGAGGCTGATTTAGTAATCAGTGTCAAAAGCCCTAAAATATGATTATTTCCTTGAAACAAATTATAGAATTCCTTTGAATTCCCACTTCTAATAATTTATTTCAAGGAAATAATCATGAATGTGTTTAAAGAAAATATATACAAAGTTCATGATACACTGGAGAAGAAATTAAATGTACTCTCTTGTTTTCCTCTTCCACCACCTTCCCAAGGACCTCTAGTTATTTACACAATGGATAACAGATGAGCCGCTACTGTGGGCAGGGTAGGATCAGAGCTGAGGGGAGGGTAGAGGGAAAATCTCAGTTCCATTCACAATAACAGGCTAGACCCTATGGGGAAAAAAGAGTTGTCAGTTTTCCCTCCATGACCCTCCTTTTAACAGTCTCCTAAGAAGTACCACGTGCCTGAGCTCTGAGAGCTCCTCAGAGTTGAAATAGTTGAACTCCACCCTGCAGCTGCTGCCGGGAAGTTAATTATAAAAGCTGCAGTCACCAAGAGCGAAGAAAAAAGCAGCAAAGACAGAAACTCACCTGAACGCTGGGCTTGTGGTTCCTGCCCTTTTCCAGGTTCCAGGGGCTGGGCCAGGGATCACTCCTGTAAGACTGGGAGATTTACGGGGAGATGCCAGCAGGCAAAACAGGAAGTCTGTGCTTTGACACACGCAATAAGGGGCCAGTCTTCGGAGAAAAGAAAAGTGAAAGTGTTCGGAGTTTGCCAAGCAGGGAGCCGAAGGCAGGTCGGTGCCTGCAGCCTCTCTCCACCTCCTCAAGGTCACTTGTGAGGCTCCCAGGGTGTCTTGGCAGTTGGGGTTTGGGGGAGGGCATGTTGCCAGTTGGGACTGGACCAGAGAGAGGGGCATGGGAGCCGGAGGCACAGGGGTCCCGCCCCAGCAACAGTGGGAACTGGGAACCCACCGTCCAACTGCTTCCCTGCCCGCATCGATTTTCCCACGACTTATCCTTATTCTGTACATTTTAGGGTGATGAAAACGTTCTCAAATTGGATTGTGGTGATGTTTACATAACTGAATAAATTTACTGGAAATTATTAAACTTCAACAACACAAAAAAGCATAGGGAATGTGCCAGAAATGCCTAGAATTTGTCAGGATAAGATTGTTACATGAAGAAATTGAAATGAAAGGGAACCTGCCCATGAACTGGAATTGTGCAGAGGCAGGCAGACCTCCAGGCAGAAAAGTGGCTGAGAGCCGCAGGTAGGTGGGAGCCAGGAGTCTGAGGCAGAGCTGGGGCCTGCTGACTGCAGAGCAGCAACTCAAGGGCTGGCTGGCAGGGACACCCCTTCTCATGCCCCTTTTAAAGATCCCTAATGTACATTGGCTTGTGGGGCCTATGCAAAGTCCTGAACTATTGGCCAGGCACAGTGGCTCATGCCAACGTAGGAGGATCGCTTGAGCCCAGGAGTTTAAGACCAACCTGGACAGCATCGTGAGACCCCATCTCTACAAAAAATATAAAAAATTAACTGAGTGTGGTGGCATGCACCTTGTAGTCCTAGTTACTCAGGAGGCTGAGGCTGGAGGATTGCTTGAGCCCAGGAGTTCAAGGCTGCAGTGAGCTATGATTGCAGCACTGCACTATAGAAATCAATTTGACTTTGATTAAATCAATAATTATCAAATGCATCTGACCCAGAGTTCCCCTACCAGGACACCCACAAACTCCTCAGATAAAATATGGCAGACATGGATTCAAAGTTTAAGAGGCTTTGAAACCAAGGCTAACTGCCCAAGAGCGAGCTCTTCTATGGAGGCACAAACATAGCACATCCCACCCAAGTATGTACAGAATAGAAGACCTGGCCCTGCAGGTAACGGCTATGGGCTTAACAGAGGCATGGGAGGCACAGCCAGGAAAAACGCAATGCTAACTAACAGCTGAGGAGAGGGTGCACTGATGCCTCAGCACGCGATGACGTACAGTGCTGTAACGCAGGGGAAAGCCTTGGTAAAGGGATTAAGGCTATTTTATGCAAGTGTCATGTGTCACTTACCTGAAGCCCTTGCATCACCTGGAAAGCCCCTTCATGGGCATCAGAGGAGCCTGGCAGCAAGAACTTCTTCCTTTTGATCTATTCAGAGATATACCAGGCAAATGCAAAACAAACCAACAAAGTAAAGAAAGCTGAAGTGGGAAAATAAAGTAAATGTCAATGTCAAATCAGGCAAAAATGGTTACATAAAAAAAAACAGCTGTGAATGAGGATGAAAGATGTTTATTCTAAGCAATACATGCTTGGCTGGGCACAGTGGCTCAAGCCTGTAGCTTAGCTAGCACTTTGGGAGGCTGAGGCAGGCGGATCACTTGAGGCCAGGAATTCAAGACCGGCCTTGCGAACATTGTAATAATGGGAAAACCTCAACTGTTAATTCACATGCTAGTGATTATGTACTGAGAATCCATTAAAATTATATATAATTCTTTTTTAGCTCCATTTTGTTGAGATATAACATTTATTCACTGTAATGTACATTTTACCAATTGTAATTACTACACTAATCAAGATATAGACCATTTCTAGGCTGAAACAGTCACTTGCGCCTATAATTTCAGTGTTTTGGGAGGTTGCGGCAGGAGGATCACTTAAGTCCAGGTGTTTGAGACCAGCCTGGACAACACAGCAAGACCTCATTGCTACAAAACTAAATTTTTAAAAATTAATTGGGCATGGTGGCACACACCTGTGGTCCCCTCTACCAGGGAGGCAGAGGTGGAGAATTGCTTGAGCCTGGGAGGTCAAGTCTCCAGTGATGGGTGACAGAGTGAGACACTGTCTCAAAAAAAGAAGATATAGACCATTTCTGTCACCCCAGAAAGTTCCCTGTGCCCTTTGAAGATAATTTCCTCCTTAAGGCCAACACCAGGTAACCACTCATCTGTTTTCTATCACTAAAGATTAGTTTTGTCTATATTAAAGTTTGTTATTTATCAATGAAAGCACATGGAATGCACTTTTTGGTGTATGGGTTTTTTTTTTCCTCACATCATGCTTTTGAGATTCATCCTTGTTGTTGTGGGTCAGTAATTTATTCTTCTTTAGCAGGTGTGCTGGCCACCAAGCTCTTGCTCATTCTGTCTGATCAGCATGATGTCACCAAATGTAATCAATCAGTCTGACATTCTATGGGATGTCCAGGTGATCCAGATACCTTTCAACTATATTATAACAAAGGGTAAGTGAGTTAATATAACCTGCCTGCACTGCTTATTTTCTTAGCCTAGTCCTCTGGCTTTCCCATACATTCTGTGAGCTACCCAATATAGTTCTAAGAAATTGACTTTCTGCCTGAGTTAGCCAGAGTTGATTTGGATTACTTTTGCTCCCAAATCCTGACTGATAAAAAAATTGGATAGCAGAGGTTCAATTATAGGCAAGAGATATTCAAGGAAAAATGATCAATCTGGGATTGATTATCTGACATAATTGGACATGAAAGCAGTGAACATCCCCATTAGCATTCAGAGTCAGGAATTTAGGAGTCATGAGCAAGCAGGCATGAGCTGGCAAATTAAATTACAGCACTGGATTGTGGTTACGACTCTACAATTCATTTCCCCAATTCCAATTGTCAGATTCTAGCATACTTAGCAAAATGAAGAGAAATCTTTCAGGTAGAATGAAAGCATTTATTTGCCTTTGGGGAGTATTACCTACTTGCCCTAAATCTGGATGGGTGAAGAGAGACAGGAAGCAGGCTGGAGCCTTCTGGCCCCACAGGTCACATGGCAGTAAAGGAAGACACTGGGAACCAGGGATGGTCTGATGGTCCTACACATGCCTGGCCCAGGCATCCCTTACCCAGGAGAGGTTCTGTAGTGAGCATAGAGAAAAACAAGACAAATGGGAAATAGAACGGAAATTCCAGGCTGTCCTTACCTGAGTTAATGCATGGTGTTGCAGAGCAGGGCTTTCTAGTAGCAGCAGTATCTCTGAAGTCCCAATCTTACCACCATTCAGCTGAGGAACACCAATGGCCTTGTGCTTATAAGCAAAAGAAGCTGGCAGATTTTCAAAAATGCCCAGTTCACTGGTGTCCTGGGCCTGCCTGCTTCCTACAGGCAGAGAGAAGGGGAAGGGGTGCTGGAGCAGCTGGTATTATCTGTGCCAGGCCTTGTTGGAGCCCCATGGGACAGCTGTGTCCAACAGAGGCCCAGCTTACTAGCCTTTCTTGCCCAGAGAGGGAGGGAGGGAGGAAGAGCAAGAGAGAGAGAGAAAGAGAGACAGAGAGAGAGAGAGAGAGAGAGAGAGAGACTGAGAACCAGACATACACAAGACCTGGTAGTCACAGTGACCCTGCCTACTGGAAAAGGTGTCCTCATCAGTGTTCTGGAGTCTGTCCCGACCAGATTGGTGTTTGTTCCTTTGGTAGAAAGCAAGCATAAGTGGGGAGGGGGTAGAAATTTCTTGCCCTCTGTATTTTGCAAACTTATGTATGCAAATTTCCTTGCATATGTGTAATGAGCCAGAAAAAGTAGGATTCACTGGCACATGTTTTGGAAAAATACTGCTTTGCCTCTGGCTTTTTGATCTTCACCACTGCTCTGTCACTGGCCCTGGGTTCTACCCACACCCTGGCTCCCATTAGCCCTCTGTCTTTGACCCATTGTTCTGCCTGGATTTCAAGTCCTGAGGTTTTATTTATTATATTTGTTCTTTGCTCCCATTTGTTTATCACTTGACTTTATGCTGATACAGTGTGTTTTTGTAAATTGTTTAAAATCCTTTACAGAATGAGGGCTGGGTATAAATGAGAAATTGTGTACAAGCATAAATGTCATACAGCTCTCCTCCAGTATCATATTGTCATTGAAAATCTAGATAATCTCAGCTCCACGTCGTTTCCCTGTCCAATGAGAAGGCTGTCACTTTCCTCAAGATTTCAGTGAAACGGTGGAAGCTCATTTTTTTCCCCCAGTTACCCATGGCTGCAGTTGTAAAGTGCCCATGTATTTGAGAAAACTTAGAATTGCACTTCTCTTGCCCAACCTCAGCACTTGCCTTTGGCTGGAGGAGTTGAGAGAGCCGTCTCTTACCTCTGTCTGCTTTCGAGGAGTGCTAAGGACATTTTCCCCACTTTATAATGCATGATATTTCAGTTCTCTCGATGGCCATCTCCAAATGCTGGGCCTAACCCATCAGCCCGGGCTCACTAAGGTGCATGGCTAGCCCTGGAGCCTGACTGAAGATTTGAAATGCCTGGTCTTCACTAGTCCTTCTCAGCCACCTCAGCAAGGGGTAGGGACAAACGTGGAGTTTGCTTCCTCCTCATGATGCCACCTTACCTCAAAACAACTTTGATCTGCTTGAGCGGAATGACTTTTTCACCCTCTTTCCTTGGGAGGAGCAAACAACCCCATCTTCTGTGGCCCCGTGGAGCTGGCGCCTCTCCTCCTCCCTTGACTGCAAGACCTAACGGTGATTGGGTGGAGGGAGGACTGTAGAGCTGGTACACCCAGGTCAGGTGGTTAGACAGTTTCACTTTTCTTCTCTTCTTTGGCTCAGCCACAAGGGGCAGTTGGCAGTTTCACCTCAGAGCTGCAGGAAGGGACAGTGACTGTGAAAATCGAATCGGGTGTGATCCTAGGCCGAGCTCATGGCCCAGCGGGGCCAGCAGGGGCAGATGGCAAGTGGAGGCAGCGATCTTAACTTCAGGTGGGTCATCATCTCCTTTCCTGTCTGTCCTTCAGCTCTGGTAGGGTTCCCATTCACACTTGTTACTTAATGTCTACCCAGCTTCACTCTACAGCTATACGATAGAATGAGGTTACAAATAAATAACAAGGCAATCAGATTTTTTAAATTGCAGGGATTGGCTGTTGGAGAAACTCAAGGGTTCCCTGGCTCACATGGTCTGCCTATTTCCTTCCATCTGCGAATGGCTGGACTGGAGCTGTTTGAACATCACGCACCTTCTGAGGCTTTGCTGTAGGATTGGATGATTACCCGTGATCTCTGAACCCTCTCCTCTCCCCCAGGCCTCCTTTATCCCTACCCCAAAAGACAACTCTGTCTAAAAAAGATCTTTTTAGAAGAATTAAAATCCAAATACCTGTCTGTTGTCACACATTCCAGGTTGTGTAGCTGGGGACCAGTTCTGCTCTGAGACCATTTATGTGGCTCTCAGCCCTAGAATCAGTTCAGGATCTCCGCATACTTGGTAGGAGGAAGTAAAAGCAGATGAGACCCAACAAAAAATACCAGCAGGTAGAGAGGGAGTGCTGCTTCTGCTATTTTAATTTTTCTGTTCTGGTATGTTTTACATATCTGGTCAGAGAAACCTGGAAATAATCATTAAAAAATATAAGACAAGACCAGCCTAACCAACGTGGAGAAAACTAAAAACACAAAATTAGCTGGGCATTGTGGCACATGTCTGTAATCCCAGCTACTCGGGAGGCTGAGGCAGGACAACCGCTTGAACTAGGGAGGCAAAGGTTGCAGTGAGCCGAGATTGCACTACTGCACTCCAGCCTGGGCAACAAAAACAAAACTCTGTCTGAAAAAATAAATAAATAAATAAATAAAAAAGACAAGTATGTCAATAGTCATTCTTTCTTATCTGTGGATTCTGTATCCATGAATCTAACCAACCATGAATGCAAAATATTTTTTAAAAGTTAAAAACATTAATAACAACAATAAAAAGTAACATAAAAATCTAAAATACAGTATAACTATTTGGCATTTACATTGTATTAGGTATTTTAAATAATCTAGAGATGATTTAAAATATACAGGAGGATATGCATAGGTTCCATGCCAATACTACACCTTTTATATCAGGGACTTGAGCATCCATGGATTTTGGTATCCATAGAGGGTCCTGGAACCCATTCCCCCTAAATACCAAGGGATGACTTTACATTCTTGATAAAAATGAAAACAATGTATGGAATGTAAAAGTGTATGGAAACTTGTCTAATTGGGACTCTGTGCCAACGCTACTTCTGGCACTGGTACAGCCCCAAGAAAGCAACAGCGTTTGCTGCCATCAGCAGCAGTGGCACCAGACTGGTTTTCAGTGCCCAGTGCCACCACTCCCAGGCAGGCATCCCAGTCATCTCTCTTTCACTTGCTCTCTAGCGAAGGGAAGATGAGCCAGTGGAGCTCAAAGTCCAGCCAGCCCATGGTCACCAAGCAGGAAAAAGATAGCACTGAGAGGTGACAAAGGGGTAATGCTGACCTCAGAGAATGAGTTAAGAAGTGTTACCTCTGCTTTTATTTTTGGAAGAAATTGGGGAGAATTATGTCATTTCTTCCCTAAATGTCTGGTAGGATTATCTAGACCCACTATCTGGGTCTAGGACTTTCCTTTCTGGAGGGCTATTAATTATTGATTCAAATTTCTTTAATAGATATAGGCCTATTCAGACAATCTATCTCTTGTGCAAGTTTTGGTTATTTTGCCTTTTAAAGAATTTATTCATCTGTTGCCAAATTTGTAGGTGTAGAGTCCATAGTTTTCCTTTATTACCTTTTCATTGTTGATGGAATTCACAGTGATGACCCGTCTTTCATTCCGATAATTTGTCTTCTTTATTTTTTTCTCTGTTAGCCTGGCTAGAGGTTTATTAATTTTATCAATCTTTTCAAAGAATCAGCTTTTGGTTTCATTGAGTTTCTCTAATGTTTTCCTGTTTCAGTTTCATTAATTTCTACTTTAATTTTTATTAATTATTTTCTGCTCGCATCAGAGGCTTAAATTGCTCTTTTATTTCTCTAGTTTCCTCAGATGAAAGCTTATTGATTTAGATCTTTCTTCTTTTCTTTTATCTTTTTGTTTTGTTTTTTTGAGATGGAGTCTCACTTTGTCACCATGCTGGAGTGCAGTGGCACGATCTCGGCTCACTGCAACCTCCGCCTCCCAGGTTCAAGCCATTCTCCTGCCTCAGTCTCCCAAGTAGCTGGGATTATAGGTGACCACCACCACACTCAGCTAATTTTTTTTTTTCCATTTTTAGTAGAGATGAGGTTTCACCATCTTGGCCAGGATGGTCTCAATCTATTGACCTCGTGATCCACCTGCTTTGGCCTTCCAAAGTGCTGGGGTTACAGGTGTGAGCCATCGAGCCCAGCCTCTTCTTTTCTATTATATGCATTTAATGCTATGCATTTCCTTCTAAGTGCTGCTTTTGTTGTGTCTCATTCATTTTAATAAGTTATTTTCCTTTTCATTTAGTTCAAAATATTTTAAAATTTCTTTTGAGACTTCCTATTTGACCCTAGAACTGTGTTGGTTAATCTGGAAATATTTTGGAATTTTCCAGCTATTTTTCTGTCACTGATTTCTGGTTTATGGTCTGAGAACAAACTTTTATGATTTCTATTCTTTTAAATTTATTAAGGTATGTTTTATGGCCCAAAATGTGGTACATCTTGGCAGATATTCTATGTGAGCTTAAAAAGTACATGCATTCTGCTATTGTTAAATGGAGTATCCTATAAATGTCAGTTAGATCAAGTTGATTGCTATTGCTTTTTAGGTCAACTATATCTGTACTGATTTTCTGCCTGTGTGATATATCAATTAATAAAAAAGAAGTGTTGAAGTCTTCAACAATAGTAGTGAAATTTGTCTGTTTCTTTTTATAGTTCTATCCGGTTTTGTCTCCTATGTTTTGCCATTAGTTTGTTAGTTGCATACACATTAAGGATTGCATACTTTCTTGGAGAATTGGCCCTTTTATCATTATATGATACCCCTCTTTAATCCCTGACAGTTTCCTTGTTCTGAAGCTGCTTTGCCTGAAATTGATATAGCTACTGTAACTTTTCTATGATTAGTGTTGGCATGGTATATCTTGCTCCATCCCTCTATGTTTAACCTATCTGTATTTTTATATTTAAAATGGCTTTCTTATAGACACCGTATAGTTGGGTATTTCGTGTTTTTTATGTACTCTGTTGATCTCGTGTCTTTTAATTGGTGTTTTTAGACAATTCACATTAAAGTGATTATTAATGTAGTTAGATTAATATCTATCACATTTGTAAATGTTTCATTATACCTATTGGTTTTATTTTTTTCTTCCTTTTTTCCTGCCTTTTCTGGTTTAATTGAGCATTTTATGATTCTATTTTCTCTCCTTTCTTAGCATATCAATTATACTTCTATTAAAACATTTTTAGTGGTTTCCTTGAAGTTTGTAATATATATTTACAGCTAATTATGTACATTTTAAATTACACGATATCATTTTATGAGTAGAGAATACATCATGCAGCTGAATGTCACAAATTCTGCCCTCTTGTTCTTTTTAACATTGTGAAATGACTGGCAATGTTAAAAAGAACAAGAGAGCTTCCAGTCATTTCACTTATTTAGGTTCCATAACAAATCATTACGTTGTTAATACGATTAATTTGAACAAACAGCTACATTTTAGGTCAAGGTGGCGTAGGAAAAATGAAAACCTTTTATTATATCTGCATTTATTTCTACTCTGATGCTCTTTCTTTCTCTATGTAAATCTGAGTTTCTGGCCCATATCATTTTCCCTTTGCATGAAGAAATTCTTTTAACATTTCACACTGGGTAGGCTTTCCGGCAATGAATTCCCTTCAGTTTTTGTTCGTTTGGGAAAATCTTTATTTCTCCTTTACTTGAAAGGTTAATTTTACAGGATATAGAAATCTACATAGGCTTTTTTTTGTTTGTTTCATCATTTTAAATATTTATTTCCACTTTCTTTGCTTGCATGGTTTTTAATGAGAAATCTGAGGTAATTTTATCCTTGTTTTTTCACAGGTAAGGATTTTTTCCCCCCATCCCCTGGCTTTTTAAAATATTTTTTTCTGTCTTTGGTATTCTGCAGTTTGAATATAAAATTGTAATTGCCAAACTAGATTCTTCTTGTCCACTGCCCAGAAAAGCCACACACTGAGACCAGTAGGAATTGCAGCAGAGAAAGAACTTAATAATCACAGGGCCCGCCAAGTGGGAGATGTTTCTCAAATCCATCTCCCCAGGAATTCAGAGACTAGGCTTTTTTAAAGGATAGTTTGGCAGGCAGAGGGCTAGGGAATAGGGAAATGCTGATTGCTTGGGTTGGGGATGAAATCCCAGGGGTTGAAGCTGTGTTTTTTTGCTGTGTCACTTCCTGGGTGGGGGTCACAGTACCTGGTTACCAATCCTGTGGTACTAGCTGGTCCATTAGATTGCAAGGTCTGAAAAATACCTCAAACATCAGTCTTAGGTTTTACAATAATGAAGTTATCTATAGGAGCAATTGGGGTGGTTACGAATCTTGTGACCTCCAGCTACATGACTCCTGAACCATAATTCTAATCTTGTAGCCAATTTGTTAGTTTTACCAAAGTGGTTTTGGTCACAGAGCAAGGAGGGGGTAACTTTGGGGAAGGGATTGTTATAATCTTTGTTTTAAACTATAAACTAAATTCCTCTATTGTTAGCTTGGTGTACACCCAGAAATGAGCAAGGATGGCTTGTGAGGTTAGAAGCAAAATGGAGTCAGTTAATTTTGGTTTCTCTCACTGTCATATTAATTTTTGCAAAGGTAGTTTCAATATGTCTAAGTCTAGATCATCTGACATTTATGCAGCTTGGTGTTTGATGAGCTTCCTGAATTTGTGGTTTGTTGTCTGTCATTAATTTTAGAAAATTCTTGGCTATTACTACTTGAATATTTCTTCTGCTCTATTTTCTCTTTCTTCTCTCATATTCCAGTTACATATTTGTCACACTTTCTGAAATTATTCCAGCATTCTTGGATATTGGGTTCTGTTTTATTTGTCCATTTTTTTGTCTTTGCTTTTCAATTTGAGAAGTTTCTTTTGACACATCTTCAACTCAATGATTTTTTCCTTGGCCATGCCCAGGCTACTGATGAACCCATCAAAGGCATTCTTAATTTCTGTTACATTGCTTTTTATTTCTAGCATTTCCTTTTTCATTATGTCTTTGAGTTGTCATCTTTCTGCTCACTTAACCACCCGTTCTTGTGTATTGTCTGCTTTTTTTCTTTATAGCCCTTAACAGATTTATTAACCATAGTTGTTTTAAATTTCTATCTAAAAATTTGAAAATCCATCATATCTGAGTCTGGTTTTGATGATTATTTTGTCTCTTCACACTGTGTTACTGCTTGCCTTTTGGCATGTCTTATAAATTTTTTTTAAAGTCAGACATGATGAGTCAGGTAATAGGAAAAAATAAGCATTCAATGTGAGGTTTCATATTAATCTGGGTTGGAAATTGGCCATATTTCTAATGTTTCTTCTAGTAAGTAGGTGGCAGAGATGTCAAATTCCTCTTTCTTTTTTTTTTTTTGAGACGAAGTCTCACACTGTTACCTGGGCTGGAGTGCAATGGTGCAACCTCCGCCTCATAGGTTCAGGTGATTCTCCTGCCTCAGACTCCTGAAGTAGCTGGGATTACAGGTGCCCACCACCACACCCAGCTAATTTTTTGTATTTTTAGTAGAGATGGGGTTTCACCATGTTGGCCAGGCTGATCTTGAACTCCTGACCTCGTGATCTGCCCACCTCAGCCTCCCAAAGTGCTGGGATTACAGGCGTGAGCCACAGTGCCAGGTCAGCTTTCTTGTTTTTCTTTCCCCTGCTTTCTTTGGGTTTCTCTGAGAACTCCTTTTTAAATAGCCTATTTCTTATAGCCCTTCCCGCTGTAATCTGCTCTTATTATACAGGAACCCCGTTGATTAGATGGTAAGGTGTCAGAGTGGAAGTGGTCTACAATCTTATGATTACTTCTCGATCTTTTAATGCAACTGCACCCCTGGACTGTTACTTTTAAAATAATTTTTCCCTCCACACTTTTTAGAAGTAACAGGTTGGCCAGAAGGGGCTAGATTTTGGTAGCAGCCCTTCCCCTAGAATGGTTAAAACATTTTCCCTGGAGAGTGGGCCTTTGTTATGGAGAATGCGTTGGCTTTTTAAAAAACTTTTCTTTTCCTTCCTCCTGCCAGAAAGATGAAGACATTTTTCTTGGGGTTTCTAGAGGTAAAATCCACAAAAGGTTGGGGGCCTGCCCTGAGATGATGCCCCCAGGAGTTTCTCACGCTCATGCTGCTCCACACTCAGCCTCCAGCAGTTCATCAAACGTACCATTTCTGTGTTCCTCCCAGCCTAGGACTCCAGTGCCTTCTGCCCCAGGCGGTTGATCTTGGCTGATTCTCTGGATTTGCCTGTATCTCCAGATTTTAGGATGGCAGTTTGCCTTGTGACTTCCGTTCTTTGAGAGATGGAAAGTAGTTAATTTATAGTTTGCTCAGCTGGGTTTTTGTTGCTGTTGTGAGGATGGGAGCAATGACTTTCCAATGTCTTTGTGTGTTGAAGCTAAAACTGGAGGTTTAGTGAACTTTTACATTTTTGTAAGTTTAGACTTTTTTCTTAAGACAAACTTTCTTTCTGTTTTTAATTTTGGTTTTATTATAGTATTATCTTAGAGCCAGAGCAAGTAACCTGTTCAATTTCTCTTCACTATTATTTATTGAAATTACTTCAGGGCCAAATACGTGGTATGTTCTTATATATTTAACACAATTATTAAAAAAGCAATTTTGCAGATTTTTAAAACTTACATTTTGTGTATTTTTGTTCTTCTTTTTTAATCTACTTGAGAAGCTTAGAATTGTAAGTAAAATCTTTTTTAACAACCATGAAGTATTTTTCATTAGTAATCTTTAATCTTGCTTTTTAAATGTGAATATTGAGAATTTTACCTTCTTTGTCATTTGTATTTCCTTAATGAAACTTACCCATCTTTTGACTGTTAACATTTTAATGTTACTTTATCTTTGTTACGTCTCTTGTAGTTCGATTCTATTTTTACTATTTATACTTTAAGACAGTAACAATCTATTTTAAATATCTTGTTGCTTATGAAGTTTTTTATTTTCATATTTTATGCCTTTTTATTTTCTATAAAAAAGAGCGTGTTTTTCTTTCTCATTATCTTGTAAAGTTTATAGCCTCATTTTGACTCTATTTGTTACACTTGGGTTTCTAATTAATTATTTAATGTATATTTCTCTAATTGAGAGCATCAACTTTATATCATTCGAATTTTTATTTGAGATAAGTTGTTTAACTCAATTTTGTACTTGTCCTCATTCAATTTAAGAAAAACTTTAAAATAGGATCTAAAGTTTAAGATCAAAATTACTATACTTTTATTATATGCAGTATATGTTCTCTCTTTTTATAACATTACTTCTCAAATATTTAGATTCAAGGTATTTTTATATTCTTAAAAATTATCAAGAACCCCAAAGAGTTGGCTTTTGTTTATTGGGTTATATCTATTGCTATTTACCATATTAGAAATTAAAACTTTGAACACTTAAAAATATTTATTCATTTAGAAATAATAGTAGTGAATTTATTATATATGAAAATAAGTGATGTATTTTTATGAAAAATAATAAAACTTTTCAAAATAGAAATAAATTAGCCAGAAGATTAGCATTGCTTTACATGCTTACACATCTTTTAAATACCAGTAGAAGGCAGCTGGGCTCTCCTATCTGCTTCTGCATTCAGTCTGTTGTCAAATCACAGACCATTTAGCCTCTGGAAAATTCCACTGTATATTCATGAAAGAATGAGAGAAAAAAATGGAAAATAATACATTATTCTGAGAATAGTTTTACCTTGGTGACACCTGAAAGGGTCTTACAAATCCTAGGGGGTCCCTAAACCCCACTTTGAGAATTACTGTTCTAAGATAATTGACAATTTTTAGACATCAGTATTTTAACTGGTTTTAGTGATGCTTCCAGTTCCTTTACAATAAGGCTTTTCTGATACTGATTTCTTGATTCTGTTGTGGTAGTACATCATCGCATAATTTGTCCCACACAGTGTCAGTAAAAATGGAGTAGGGTGCTCTATAGGAACAAACAACTCCCGAATCTCAATGGGTCATCAGGCCTCTGCTCAGAGGACCCTCATCCTGGACTCTGTCTCTGGCTAAGGAGCAGCCACCCCATCTGAAATGACAGTCACTGTGGTAGAGGAACAGAGAGCATGCCTAACCAGGTGCTGGCTCTGAGCTTTTCTGCCAGAGTGGTACCTATTGCTCCAAGGGAGATATAATCTTACCTTGGCCCAGAAGAAAAGAACATTGAAAAATGTGTGACCAATACAGAGGGTGAATGAACAAAATATTTTTTGAGTCCTTGTATATCTAAGTATTGACTGTGCCCTCATACACGAATAATTGAAGAGGGTGTACCTTTTTCAATTTTAATTTTAATTATTTTTGCCCCATTCTCAAGAATTGGATGGGCGTACATTTTTTAGTAGTTTCCTTTTGCCTCTAGGTTTATAGGCTTGCATAATTATTTTAGACATTTAGCATTTCAAATTTACTTGTTTTTCCCTTTAGGGTTTTTCCCCATATATATATATATATATATATATATTCTGGGAAATTCTTCCTCCTTTATGTTATGTTATAACAATTTTGGTTCGTTTTTTTAAAATTTCACAATCATTTTTAATTTTCAAGGTCTCTGTCTTATTTTCTGGTTGTTTCTTTTCTGCATGGCATTTTTGGTACAATATATTCTCTTTCTATATTACTATACATATATATATATATTTTTTTTTTGGGGGGGGATGGAGTCTCACTCTGTCATCCAGGCTGGAGTGGAGTGGTGCTTCAAAATAATATATTATTATGATAATAGTTTTACCCTGGTGACACCACTTACTGCAACCTCCACCTCCCAGGTTCAAGCAATTCTCCTGCCTCAGCCTCCTGAGTAGCTGGGATTACAGGCGCGCACCACCACGCCCGGCTAATTTTTGTGTTTTTACAAAAAATGGGGTTTCACCATGTTGGTCAGGCTGGTCTCAAACTCCTGACCTCCTGATCTGCCTACCTTTGCCTCGCAAAGTGCTGGGACTACAGGTGTGAGCCACCATACCCAGCAGATAATATTTGTTTTTCAGAAATTCTTTTTTGTTCCCTGAAACATCCCTATTTCTGCTAGGATAACTTTTTGCCTTTTGCTTATCTTGGTTTTACTCCTTGATGTTGTAGGTTTCCACAAATGCTTGTGGTCTGTTGTACTGTGTTCATGCTTACCAGCAAGATGCTGAAAAGCAAACTTGAAACTCCATTTAATGGAATGGAGTTGCAAACTTGTGGGCTTCACTGAGGGAATACCAAATGCCTGAAGGTGAAAGCCTTTTCTCTTGAGTCATCTATATTTTTCTTAAGAAGAAACCTCCAGGCCGGGCGTGGTGGCTCATGCCTGTAATCCCAGCACTTTGGGAGGCTGAGGTGGGCAGATCACGAGGTCAGGAGTTCAAGACCAGACTGGCCAACATGGTGAAACCCCATCTCTACTAAAAAATACAAACAACAACAACAACAACAAAACAAAAACAAAAACAAAAAAATTAGCTGGGCATGGTGGCTTGTTCCTGTAATCCCAGCTACTTGGGAGGCTGAAATAGGAGAATTGCTTGAACTGGGACCCGGGAGGCGGAGGTTGCAGTGAGCTGATATCATGCCACTGCACACCAGCCTGGGCTACAGAGAGAGACTCCATCTTAAAAAAAAAAAAAAAACGAAAAAAAAAAGAAACCTCCAGTCATCTGCCTGAGTTTGCGTGTTCTGTGTTGTAGAGCAAACTGTTTTTAGTTTTGCCTTTTGAACAATCTGTCGATTTTCATCTCTGCATCTCCTTCTCAACTGCCACTGCATCTCTCGGAGGCTGCAGGACATGCTGGATCCTTTTCTGACCTCAGGAAGCTTCCTCCACCTGTGATAGCGATGAGCACCCCTCTCACCACTTTTTCTCTTTCATACTTAGGTTTAAATTTCTCATCTAATTCCTTTCTCTTTGTAACTGTGACTTTAGGGGATACTTGAGTGAGAGAGGAGAAAAACAGTTGTCATTAATCAACCGTTTTAAACCAGAAGTCATTTTCTTTTTTAAAAGAATTGAATGGATAAATGATGCATGTTTGAGGAATGGGAAATCTTAACGATTCTCTATTCTATCCTGATGCCTGTTTGAGGAATGGGAAGTCCCGATGACCCTTTTATGGTGGGATAAAAAAAAAATCCTGTAAGTCTTCATATCATTTAGAAATATAGATAAAATTGTTAAGGCCTATTAGCAAGGGGAACAATTTAGCAAGTAAGAATCAGAACTAGAGGCTAGGCATGGTAGCTCACGCCTGTAATCCCAGCACTTCGGGAGGCCAAGGTGAGCGAATCATGAGGTCAGGAGTTCGAGATCAGCCTGGCCAACATGGCGAAACCCTGTCTCTACTAAAAAAATACAAAAATTAGCTGGGCGTGGTGGCGCATGCCTGTAGTCCCAGCTACTCAGGAGGGTAAGGCAGAAGCATTGCTTGAACTCGGGAGGCGGAGGTTGCAGTGAGCCGAGAATCACACCACTGCACTCACTCTGGGTGACAGAAAGAGACTCTGTCTCAAAAAAAAAAAAAAAAAATCAGAACTACAAACTTTTGTGAGTTTAAAAATTAATTTCCCAGGCATAGCCTTAAAGTCTGAAATCCAGAGGTCTCCATATATCACCTCTGTAGGCAAGTTTAGACAGATCAATGTGTCCTAGTTTTACATATTCACACAAGTCTCTGTGTTGGACCAGAGAAAGAATGATTCTCTTGTGACTATTCTTAATCAAACCTTACCAGATGAGAGTCTTTGAACCGATTTTATGATGCAGAATGCCACCCTCCCTCTGCAGTTACAGATGGAGGAGGTACATCTCCTTTACATCTCCTGAGATTTCCTCTCTTTGTTGTTAACTAAGAAGACTTGCAGTTCAGTGTTAGGTTCTGTAATATCTCAGCCAACTTTTTATTTCTTTCTCTGTAAGTTAAAGTTCTCCAGAGAAACAGAACCCATTCAATGTGTGTATGTAGAGAAAGAGATTTGCTATAAGGAACTGGCTCTTGCAGTTATGAAGGCTGGCAAGTCCAAAATCTGTAGTGTGGGCCTGCTGGTTGGAGACCCAGGAGAGCTGATGGTGCAGTTCCAGTCTGAATGCAGTCTGCTAGAAGAGTCTTTCTTTCTTGGGGACACTTGTCTTTTTGTTCTATTCAGGCCTTCGATTGGTTGGGCAAGCCTCATCTACATTATGGAAGGCAATCTGCCCTACTCCAAATACACCAATTTAAAAAATCTTATCCAAAAACACCCTCCAAGTTGGCACATAAAATTAATTACCACAGTATCATGTCAATTCCAATAAAGATTTTTAACATCTTTTAATTCCATATTTTCCCTAGAGAGTTCAGGTGAAGGTCTCTTTATAATAGTTTGATTGGAACAGTGTAAGCCTTTTTACTTCTATATACAGGCCATTCCTCTTTTCCACCTTGATTTTTTCCAAAATAAATAAATTCCATTTATTCTGGTCTCCCCACAAGAATGCCTATTTTACACATGTTGGTTCTCCATTTACCATCCTTCACGTCTAAAATCTAGCCACCACAAACCTCTCGGAAACTCAGTGTCTATTTCCACATTGTATCTTTGTTTCTTAGGATGGTCACAGAGATCCAGAATGTAGAGCATCAGAACCTGCAGGAGCAGGCTTTCCCTGAGCCCATTTTCAGGTTCTTCAGAGAACACAAGGTGGAGATTGCAAGTGCAATAACAAGGCCATTTCCTTTCCTTATGAGCCTCCGAGACCGCTCCTTCATCTCTGAGCAGATGTATGAGGTAAGTGAGAATTTCCATATGATGGTAAACCAGGTCCACACTCAATTATGCCAAACTCCAAGATGCAACAAACAGGCTGAAGGGCCTCCTGTGAGTGGGGACCTTCACCATGCTATAAGTTAGGAGGTGACAGGAGAGGCAGGCATCACAGAAAACACCCATTCTTCTGTAGTAAATGTTGGGGAGGGACATGGTGAGGGAGGTGGGGCAGGACAGAGAATGAGAATGCTGTATGATCGTCCTAGGTACCTGTATACAATCTAATGGTTGCCAAAATTAAAGTACATAAGTGAGCTAGGCAGCATTTTATTACAAAGCCTACTTAGTTGAAACACTTGGGCCTGAGATTTTTGAAACCCACAGGGAAGGTGTGTCATGTTAGGATACGTTTGGAAGCGGATGCTTGCTACTCTCTCTCCAAACTATTGTTTGATCTCCGGACATTTCTAGAGCCCCAGAATGCAAGTAAATGTTAGCAGTGGATGCCCTTAGGGATACTGAGGACAAGCCTTCTTCTTCTCTTTGTGAATTTTCTGTGCCCTTTGGCCAGGAGTCACCGTAGGGGGCTGGTTGATTGGTTTCCTGGAGCTACTCAGGCCAAGACAAACCTAGTAATGGTTATTGTCCACACAACAGAATGGCCTCTCACAACTTAAGGCCAATCCTGAAGTAACCTGGCCAGGCTCTAAAGCCCCACACAACATTCAACTTTGAACCCACATTTTTTATTTAAAATTACTTTCTCCTTTCAAGTTTACAACAATGTCAGAGAGTCAGGTTCAAAAAATTAGAGTGTATTTTTATGGCAGAGGACATTTAAGAAGTCATCCAAATATATGCAAAATTCTAACATTTCACAAGAGAACAGATGTTCTATCTCCAACCTGCAAGTCTTTTATAACCCACAAATCTCTAACTACATAATTCTCCATTTAATATTTTTAAGAATTTTCAAGAAGCTTGTAGAAACCTGGTCCCAGTGACAAGAGTGATGTACTGTGTACTCAGTGAACTGGAGAAGACGTTTGGCTGGTCACATCTGGAAGCGTTGTTCAGCAGGGTTAACTTGGTGGCCTATCCTGATTTAAATGAGGTTTACAGAAGCTTCCAGAATGGTAACTATAGTTCTCAACAACTTGGGGAATTCAAGCCCATTTCATTCATTGATTCATTCATTCATTCACTCTTCATTAATATTTCACAAATATTTGATGACTAACTATTACATGCCAAGCCCAGGGGGAACATAATGATGAAAAACACACATGTCCCATATCCTTATGGAGTTTACATACAATGGGAATGACAGACGTTAACCGAGTAATCCTGCAAATGGTTGCTCAGCCAGGACTTGACTTTGTTGCTGTAAAACATAGGGTTGAAGTCTCCGTTTTTTTGAAGGAAGACATGAGTGATGCCTTTTCATAGGAAAGGAGGGAGCCCTCTTTGACACTTGCAGACATGTTCAAAGAAAAAGATTTTCTTTGTATTAGAAAATTTATCATTCAGTGTAGTCCTGTGTCAATTTGTTTCTCCCAACTAAGAGTGGAGAAGTCATGAGGGAGCCCAGCACATACTGGTACACTGAGAAGGAGCGGCATGTGAAAGCTATGAAGACCAAAAAGTGGGTTGGTCGAGGGCTTTCAGAACCATGTGGTTGAATTGCAGAGTGTGGGAGAGAGGGTTTGGGAGCTGATTCTGGAGAAAGAAGTTGGAGTGAATTCTGGAGGGCTTCACACCCTGTGCTAAGGAATTTGGAGTTTATTTTTTGGAAAATAAAGGAGAATAAAGGGCATTTAAATAGGGGAAAAGTAAAATAAGTCAGTATGAAGAATGGGTTGTGTTGACTTGTGAATACCATACCTTGATTCAAAAAAGAGCTATCTCACTTTTATATTATGATATATCCAAGTCAGAAAAAGGTCTAGAGGAAATCAAATACTGTGCAGGCCTCCTTTAGTTTCCACAAGGGATTGGTTTCAGGAATACCCACCACCCTCAGTCCTGGATGCTCAAGTTCCTTATATAAAATGGCATAGTTTTATTTGTGTATAACTTATGCACATCTGCCAGTATATTTTAAATCATCTCTAGATTACAATACCTAATACAATGTAAATGCTACTTAAATAGTTGTTAAATTATATTTTTCATTTGGTTATTTTTAATTTTTCTATTGTTATTTTATTTTTTTTTCTATTGTTATTTATTTTTTGAGATGGAGTTTACTCTATCACCCAGGCTGGAGTGCAGTGGAGTGATATTGGCTACTGCAACCTCCACCTCCTGGTTTCAAGTGATCTTCCTGCCTCAGCCTCCTGGGATTACAGTCGCCCACCATCACACCCAGCTAATTTTTTGTATTTTTGGTAGAGACGGGGTATCGCCATGTTAGTGAGGCTGGTCTCAAACCCTCAACCTCAGGTGATCTGCCCTCCTCTGCTTCCCCAAATGCTAGGATTATACGCATGAGTCACTGCCTGGCCCGTTATTTTTTATTTTTAAACTTTTCCCCATATTTTTAATTGAGGTTGGGTGAATCCATGGATCCCACCCCAACTGTACCTAGGCACAAATTTTGAGTCAATATTATATTTTAACCGGGGTGTTCCAGGCTGTGAGGATGAAGGGAATGATGTTATTTCTACTGCCCACATCTCAGGGGCTCTTATTCTCTCTGTGGACTGTGGGGATCCCGCTGGCCCCAGCATCCACGTCTCATAGGTTAGTTTCTGGCACTTCCTGTGTTTGGGTGACAGGCACCCGAGGCTTATCACTGCCCACTCCCTCAGACTATGAGTAGAAATGTGAGAAATGGGCAGAAATAAAATGAGTTGTAAAAAGATTGAAAAAGAGGTTAAAAAAAAGAAAGAGAAAGAAAGAAAGAAACTGCCACTTCTGCTACACAACATCCACAAAAAATAATTCAAGTTGGATCACAAATCTAGAAATTAAGACTAAAAGTATAAAGCTTCTAGAAGAAAATGTAAGACAGTGTCTTTGCAAACTGAGAGTAGGCAGTAATTTGTTATACAGGACACAAAAAATATGGATCATAAAAGAAAAACTTGGTAAGTGAGATATCACCAAATTAAAAACTACTCATCTAAAGTCACCGTTAAGAAAAGGAAAAACAAGCCAAGACTGGGAGCAAATATTTGCAATACACATATCTAACAAAGGATTGTACTTACAATATATAAAGAACTCCTATAAATGAATAATAAAAAGACACACCACCAATTCAAAAAATGGACAAATGATTTGAACAGACACTTCAGGACAGGCGATATAAAATGTCCAACAAGAACATAAAGTGTATGACATTATTAATCATGAGGGAAATGCAAATTAAAGTCAGAGTGAGGTATCATTCACTCACCAGAATTGCTGAAATTAAAAAGACTGACAATACCAAATGCTGATGAGAATATGGAACAATTGGACCTCCCATCCCTTGCTGGTGGGAATGTAAAATGATAAAGAACACTTTGGGAAAGTGCCTGGCAATTTCCTGTAAAGTTGAACCTAACCTATGATCTTGGCAGTTTCACTCCTAGGTATTTACATGAGAGAACTGAAAATATGTTCACCCAAAGATTTGTGTAAGAATGTTTATGGCAGCCTTATTCATAATAACTAAAATCTGGAACCAACGCAAATGCTCAACAGGAAAGTAATAAACTATGACTAATTTATGGAGTATAATACTGTTCATCAATAAAAAGAAATGAACTGTTATTATTATGGAGCAATGTGGATAAATCTCAAAAACATTATGTTGAGGAAAAGAAGCAAGTTGTAGGAGTACATACTACATGAACCTATTTGTGCCAGTACAGACAATACAGACAAGTACAGTTCCAGAAAGCAAGGAGCTATTGCTGGTGATAGAAACCAGAACAGTCGTTTCTTAAGCACAAGGCAATTTTCTGGGATGGTGGACGTGTTCTGAATCTTGACTGGGATGTTGGTTTCACAATGATATACACTTAAGGGATGTGCATCTCAATGAAAAAGAGGGGAACAAGGCTCTGTTGGACCTTGGGGGCAGGAGATCCTGGGGCTTGAACATCAAGTTCAGCCTGAGCACTCTGAGGTCTCTCCTCTGGTCACTGTCTGAGTTTGGTAATTTTTACATTGTTTTCTTCAGCATGCTGTGAACACCCACCTCACCAAATGAACAATGTAAGCGGGTTAGAAGATAGACCCAGATTACTACTGTGTGGTAAACAAGGTGACTATCATTTAACTGATCAGTGCCCTTATTAAAGACTTGCTTCCTTGTCTTCATGGAGGCAAAGCTTGTATTTTGTCTCCTGTCCTAGCCCTCTGCCACCTCCCAGTCCTCCTCCCCTCACACAGCCATGTACCTGCCCTTACCTGCCAACAGATGTGACAGAACCAATGAAAAAGGAGATCTGATCTCTTGAATAGATGGAGTCTTCATTGATGGAAAATATAAAAGGAGAAACTGGGAAAGGTAGACGGAGGAGAATACATGACAAATTACCTGGATGGATTCCATCTTCTAAAGGAACATAAAAATCCTACCCTCCCAGGTTGAGATAAGGGGATTATTTTAAATTAATTTCATAGAAGTATTAAGAGAAACTCAGAAATAACCTAGGCCATATCAGATTCAGATGAGAGATGTTCCTTACAGAGTTGGCCAGCTGGGAGTCCCTGGCACTGTGGTCGCAGTCCAAGAGGGGAGTTTTGGATATGAAGAGAGAGGGGAGCCTGAAGGATAGAATTGCGCAGGGACACAAAACTGAAATAGTGTTGGCAGACAGAAGACCAAAATGAAGGGGGAGAAACAGAAATGGAAAGGGAGGAAGTATAAGACACAGTAGAGAAAAGGTAAACTGAAAAATCTGACAAGGATCAGAGGTAAAAATGGAGAGAGAAGTATAGGGAAAAAGAACGATGAGAGGAAGATAAATACCAAGAAATGGGGAAAGTGGAGAGGTACAGAGGCAACTATGTAGATGAAGAGTTAAGAAAAAAAGGGTGTAAAATCACTTGAGAGTGAAAAGTAGATAAAAGGGAGAGAGAAACAGACTGGGCCAGTGCAGGCTTGAGGTAAGAGCACTAGGTATTAGGAACTTTACAAGGGTTGCCTCCATTAACCATGAGTGTTCCGAGTGAACTGTTCACATGTCAAAGTGGCACTTGCAACATGATCAGATTGCAATAGGTCTCTCCTTGAGTAGCCCAGTGATTCCCAAGCACAAATTTCCACTCTAAATTATCTTTAGAGTACATTTATTCATGGACCCAAGGACCTTTACTCATGGGTCCAATAGACATCCACACTTGAATTTTTTCAAGAACCTTAAACTTGGTACTTTGAGAACTGAAAGCCACATCTTCATTGCTCAAGTTAGATCTAACTCCTCCGCAGCACTCTTTCTCTCAGAGATGGATCACTACTGTCCCATGGTTTTTTAAGTTGGAAACCTAGTCATGTCATCATGGATGACTCATCTCTTGTCCTCAAATACATGCCAGTTATGCACCCAACATAATCATTTCACCTTCAGGTTGCCTCCGGCCTGTCTGTCTTTGCATCTCCAAGACCAGGTCTCTGGTCCAGATCTCCATCACTCTCATGGTTCTCAGGACAACATCCTTTGCTCATCGCCTCCCTCTAATCTTGCTTCTATCAAATGTGTTATTTGCACTTCAACTAGATGGGATATTTAAAAATGCATATTAGATTGTATCATTTTCCAACTTACCTCCTTAATATACTAAGAAGTAAATAAATGGGATTTTAAGTAGCATCCAAGGGCATTCACAATGAGCCACCTGCCTGAAATATTGCTTCGAGATAGAATAAAATTTCCCCCAATAATTTCAATTGTTAAATCTCTATTTCAAACTGAGTCTTTCCTTATGTTTTCTCTATAATGCCTTATTTAGAATTGTTTTCCTGACCCACTATCTTCCATTTACCCTTCTCCAATCCGGCTAAGTCCTGTTTAGAATATATGATCAAAGGGAGGTCTTTTCTTTAGAGAAAACTAGAAAGACACAATTGAGAGACCAAGGATGGGTGAGAAAGAGTGGTATCAGAGAAAGCAAGAGAAAAATCTGCAGGAGCAGAGAAGAGAGAAATGCATCTAGGAAAGAGAGGCTCCAAGAAACATCAGTAGAACAAATAGAGGCAGAGATTGAGGAAATCTACAGAAACAAATGGAAAGACACGAGTGTGAAAATGTGAAAAAGAACAAGGTATAAGAAAAAGATTTCTCCACAATGGGTGAATTATTTTCAGCCTCTGGTGAAGTTTACTGAAGGACTTAATAATCCTCAGGTCAGGTTGTTTGGGGACTAGGGACCTTCCAGTTTACCAGGCTTTCTTAGTTTTCTTATTATTTATTTTTTGTTCTGATGCCTTCTTGACCATAAATCAAGACATCTGAGGGATCTTATTCCTTTCTGCAGAGAACAGCAATGCCTGTCATGAAATGTGTGACGTAACAGTGCCTCAGGAAGCCTTGAGCTCCTCTCCAAGGTGTGGGCCAGGTAAGGAAGGGAAGACTTGTTCTCCCTGACCTGCTGGGTGTCAGGAGGTGGATTTCAGAGCTGGTGTTTCCTGCTGCATTTTACTCTGAGCACATTCCACAGTCAAAAGATCCATTTTTTCCTGGGATCCTACAGTTCTGCTAAATGTTCATAAGTGTATGTTATAGTAGAAATGTGCCAGAGAAAGATGTCTTTCATGTCTGCTAATAATGAAAACTTGATCATACCTACCCACCATTTATTTTCTCTAGAGAATAAAAACTATTATTGTTACTATTATTATTTTGTCCCTTATTATAGATAGCCTTCAAAAGAAACATGTTCCATCAGACCAACTACTTGAAAAACTAAATTATAATTTTTGCCAGTTATTTTCCATTGTGTTACTGTCTTACATAGTGATTGTTCAAAGAACTTTGGTAAACAAGATGCCATTTTATCTCCACAGCTTATGAATTTAGATGGATAAACTTTTGCTTATTTCTATTTTAAAGCTGAATAAAGTAGAAGTAGAAACATAGAAACGTGTAAGATCTTTTACCAGGTCAAATTAGTCAAGCAAGAACATGACCCACATTCCTGCTGACTCACTGCGGTGATGGTTGTGTGAGGTTGGCAGAGGGTCAGGGTAGCCAGAGGGTCATGGATCGGAGTTCACACAGGAGACCCAAGGAGGCCTGCAGGTTCCCAGGGGAGCAACAGAAAAGAAAAAGAGAGGGAATCCTGGGAGTCAAGGAGATGGACAGTGCTTCATGGTATAGAAGCAAGAGCATGGGGTAACCAAAGAATGAGAAGGAGAAAGGAAGAAGCAGAGAGATGAACAGAAGGAAAACAGGCAGAGCAAGGCTTTGGTGGGGCTCAGGCGAGGTTCTTGGAGCAACGGTGTTTTTTTTTTTCCAAGGAGAAGCTCACCTGAGTGCTGAATACCAGAATTCAGCAGGAATGTCTTGAGGTCTGTGCTCTCATCATTGCGTCTTCTTGTTTATTTTCAGGTTTCTCTTCAGAGTCTCATGAGCAATTAGCTCTTCCAAGGGCTCTTGGAGGAGATGCTGAAAATGCACCCAGCCTGCTACCAGGTGGGGGAAGTAATTATGATTTAAATGACCAATTGCCTCTTTAAATCAGTTGGCTTATCTCTGTGCAAGCAACACTTCCCATCCTTCTCTCTCCACTACCACCCAACTAATACACTTTTGTTCAGGCTGTCGTTGTTTTCCCCACGTGTGTGGGAGGCAAGAAGTAAACAAAAGCTAAGTCCTTTAGTGGAGGGGCTCCTGGGTAGAGAGCTTAAGGGTACAGAGTAATAAAAATTACTTTGATTGGAGGCACCAAATGGTGTTGCATAAGTGGGCCCAATTTTATCTACAGGAATATGGAATCTAAATCCTACCAGGATGGGGTTTGAGAAAAGAGAGATAACTTTAAACTTACTTGCCAGGGATTGTTTAGGAATAATGAAATACTGTGTATAGAAGAGACAAAGTGGAAGTGACAAAGTTAGAAGAATAAATAGGGATATAATGTGGCAAAGAGGTAACAAACATCATGAAGGAAGAAAGAGACAGAAATGCAAAGAAATGGTAGAAGTCAGAGAGAAGAAGTCAAGTCAAAAAAATCCAGGAGTTGGTTTATGGTGCAGATGTAGCAATGTGTAAAGACAGGGTTAGAGGGAGAAAAAAGAGGAGAGAGAGGGAGAGAGGGGAAAGGGGCCTGACAAGGTGCTAAAAGAAGTGGAGCCACTCTTGTTTGGTGCAAAGATACCTTTATTCCCAGGAAGCAGTTCTATACCTGAACATTAGAGCTCAGCATGACCATATCCAGGTAGGTGTCCAGGTCACTGTCAATTGTCTGTCGTGTTTATCTTTCGCTCTGCAGTGTGCTGTGAATGTGCTATACAAGTAGATGAAGGAGAATTAGAAGAAATGCCCCGGTTACTACCTTATGATGCAGAAGGTAATTACGATTTAAATTAAAGCTTTATTTTTGTGTCAACATACAAAAACACCTACTCTTTCATTTCCCTTCCCATTCCCCCATCTATTCATGTATTCATCCATATACCCATCCATCTATTTATCCATCTATCCATCCATCCACATATCCATTCATCCATATATCCATCCATCCATCCATCCATCCATCCATCCATCCATCCATATATCCATTCATCCATATATCCATCCATCCATCCATCCATCTATCCATCTATCTATATATCCATCCATCCATCCATCTATCCATCTATCCATCCATCCATATATCCATCTATCCATCCATCCATATATCCATTCATCCATATATCCATCCATCCATCCATCCATCCATATATCCATCCATTCACATATTCATCCATCTATTCATATATTCATCCATCCATGTATCCATCTATTCATATATTCATCCATCCATCCATTCATATATCCATCCATCCATCCATATATTCATCCATCCATATATCTATCCATCCATCCATCCATCCATCCATTCATCCATCCATCTATCCATCCATTCATCCATGCATCCCTCCCCACATATGGACTATGCCCAGCTTCTACCTGCTTTTCTTGAGAGACACAAGTAGTAAAAGAAGAATAAGCTCAGACTGTTTGGAGTTTTCCTGCACATAGGACATAGGGAAAGAGGAGGAGAAAGGAAAGTATAGATTGAAGCATTAAATGAAGTGAGATCTGAGTGATTGCCAGTTTTACCTAAATAGATGAGGAATCCAAATATTACCATGTTGGGTAATATTTGGGTAATCATACCACTTTGAGTTATAAGGAAGGGGAGATAATTTTAAACTTATTTTCTTGAAGTTATGCCAAGAATATGGATATAATGAGTATACTGCAATAAAGAAAACTCAGTGAAAGATTGTTGAAATGAACATCACAAAAGGAAGGGTCCCTGCCCCTTTGTTTTTTTTTTAATATATATTTTATTGCACTTTAGGTTCTGGGGTACATGTGCAAAACATGCAAGATTGTTGCATAGGCAATGTGGTTTGCTGCCTCCATCCCCCTGTCACCTATATCTGGCATTTCACCCCATATTATCCCTCCCCAACCTCTACCCACTACTGTCCCTTCCCTAGTCCCCACCAACAGACCCCAGTGTGTGATGCTCCTCTCCCTGTGTCCCTGTGTTCTCATTGTTCAACACCCACCTATGAGTGAGAACATGTGGTGTTTGTTTTTCTGTTCTTGTGTCAGTTTGCTGAGAATGATGGTTTCCAGATTCATCCATGTCCCTCCAAAGGGCACGAACTCATGGTTTTTTATGGCTGCATAGTATTCCATGGTATATATGTGCCACATTTTCCTTGTCTAGTCTATCATTGATGCCCTTCCCCTTTGTTAATGGCAAAAGATGAGACCTTTGATGGTATGGGAGAAAAATAAGACAGAATATACAGAAAAACTGAAATTTAAATTTTTAGATTTAAATTTTGGATTGAAAAATTAGGAACAGAAAGCTAACTAGAGAGAACAGATAGAGGCATGGAAATGAGCACCATGGAGGAAAGGAGATAAGCTTGATTATTAAATAAGGTACAGAATTTAAAACGTGAAGAAAATATTATGAGAGGAACAGAGAGAAGAAAAATGCTAGAAAACAGAGACAGTGGAGGAGAGACAGAAAAGTTATACACAGAGAAAAAGATAAAGGAGAGTAAGTGAAAAGTTAGCAGAGAGTGAAAACTGCTTGGAAGGGATAGGGAACAATATGGGACATTATAGAGATTGAGGCAAGATTCACTAGACAGAAATAACTTCTGGCCCAAGAATGGAACATGTTAGCAGTGAGTTTTAGATTTTGATGTCCCCAACCTATCAAAATGGCACCTGTAATGTCCTCAGAGGCAGTTGACTTCCCACCAGGCTTTCATGTCTCTCCCATCCGTACCTTAATGATTTCAAAACACCTATGTCCAGATTTATCTTCTAATTTCATTCATCTGAGTACCTGAACATGTTCATGAAGATATTTGGAAGACCCCTCCATTTGGATGTTTTTCAGGAACCTCAATACAAGACAACTCCAAGATTGCACATACCATCTTTCCTGACACCAGATCTGACCCATCTCTCGCTGTTCCCTGTCTCAGGAGGAAACGCTGTTACTCCATTTTTCAAGCAGAAACTAAGGAGCCATTAATGACTCTCCCCACCTCCCTCAACTTAAACACCTCATCAACCATCCAGTTGACTTTTAGTGGGTTCATGTATCTCACCTGTCCGTTTCCTTCCACCCTAACACAAAAGCTCTAGTCAGATTTCTCTCTTGGACTGGAGCAGCAGCCTCCAGACTCACATCCTTCCTCTGATCTTGTACCTCTCACATCCATTCATTCCAACTCAAACAACTCTTTCAAAAATGGAAGTTGGAGTCAGGTGCGGGGGCTCACGCCTGTAATCCTAGCACTTTGGGAGGCCAAGGCAGGTGAATCACCAGGTCAGGAGATCGATACCATCCTGGCCAACACGGTGAAACCCTGTCTCTACTAAAAATATAAAAATTAGCTGGGTGTGGTGTGTACCTGTAATCCCAGCTACTCAGTAGGCTAAGGCAGGAGAATTACATTAATCTGGGAGGTGTAGATTGCAGTGAGCTGAGATGGCGCCACTGTACTCCAGCCTGGCCATAGAGCAAGACTCCGTCTTATTAAAAAAAAAAAAAGGAAGTTGGCTTATCTTACATTTCTACTTTAAATCAATAACTACTTGGGGTCATACGGATAAAATCTATTTTTCTTCCCAGGGCTCCATCTTTATGTCTGCCTCAAGGTTTACATACAAATTTTCTAGTCATTTTCATTTTCTGATGACTTTCTCATCTGAGCCTTCTCAAAGGCTTAGCCCTGTGCTATGAAAAGTCATCTTGTTCCACTACACTCTCCATCATGCTCACTAATCTAGTGAAATCATGTGGAAATTGCATACACTCTCAGAGATGCCTTTTCTGATCCCTAGTTCAGGGGTGATAGATGGGGCAAGGACATAAAGCAAAGCACCAGGGAAGAAAGAGGGAGGTAAGAACAGTCCCAGAGAAAGAAACCAAGACAAAGAGAAGTACGGAGAAAGAGAGTTCAGCAGCAAAAGACAGAGGTAGAAATAGAAGCAGCAGAGACATGTGTCAAGGTGAAAATGAGGTTGCCATCATGGGGTGGGAGACCAGGTGGGCAAGATTTCTGACAGTGTCTGTCACATTACTGGATTGTACAGGAGCTCCTTTTACCCTCACAAGGTTTTTTGTTTTGTTTTGTTTTGTTTTTGAGAGAGTCTCACTCTGTTGCCGGACACCAGGCTGGAGTGCAATGGCACAATCTTGGCTCACTGCAACCTCCGCCTCCTGGGTTCAAGCAATTCTTTTGCCTCAGTCTCCTGAGTAGCTGGGACTACAGGTGCATGCCACCACGCCCAGCTAAGTTTTGTATTTTTAGTAAAGATGGGGTTTCACCATGTTGGCCAGGATGGTCTCGATCTCTTGACCTCGTGATCTGCCCGCCTTGGCCTCCCAAAGTGCTGGGATTACAGGCTTGAGCCACTGTGCCCGGCTCCTCACAAGGTCTTAAATGTTGGTATGCAAGCAGCTGAACCTCTGTTTTACAGACTGGGAACTAAAGCACAGAATGCAAGCAGGATATTTTCGCAAAGGCAAAGTAGAAAAGGAAGAGTGGGCTCAGTGTCCTGGGTGTGTCACTGGGTGATGCTTGTGTAAGGCCAGCTGGGGAGTCAGAGCAGGGTCACCGGGTCAGAATAGGGTCACAGGGTCAGAACGGAAAGAAGCCCAAGGAGATCTGCAGGTTCCTGGAGGAGAGAACCAGGGACCAATATAAGGCTTTAAGGAAAAAAAGTTCCCACAGGGAGGGAAGGGAAATCATGGAAAGACAGCATAGAAATAGAGCCTTCCCTTTGGAATAGGAGGGATTCTAGAATAAGAGCTAAAGAAATAATACATTGCCATGTATGTACCTATGCAACAATCTTGCATGTTCTTTACATGTACCCCAAAACCTAAAACGCAATAAAATATATATATTTTTAAAAAAAAAGGAAGAAGCAAGTTAATTAGAAGCTACTCCCTTCCAGAGTACGGCACCCTCAGAAAGTAAGCAAAGGAATGCACCATCTTTGCTTTAAGATTTTCTTATGTAGGGGTCTTAGCTTTGCAAAGACTAAGCAAAGCTGAGTCTGCATAAGGGGGAGCAGACAGCATGACAAAATTTATAATATTGATTTAAAGAAAACTATCCTTGACATTCAAGTGTGTAAGTATGTCAAATCATAACTACAATTATATTGAAAGCACATACTGTTATGGGTATCAGGACATCTGGACTTTCTGCTGTTGTAGGAGTGTGTCCTTGCAGGCATTAACAAGCTGCTGCTTTAGCTGTAAACATCTTAGGACCATGGGTCATGACTGGCAAGGAAGGTGCCTTGCTAGTTTTAAGATGGAGTTGATTTTAAAATGGTGTCATTCTGGCTCCTCTAGGATCCTGCTTCCGTAACAGAGATGTCCAAGTTTGATATGCACATGTTAAAATCTCTCACTGTAATTATTTTGTTTATTTTACTAATCAATAAAAGTTAAGATCAAAGAATCATACAACAACCAATCAAGACACAAGAGCTAAAGTAATCCCTTTGTTAAGCACCAAATGAATCAGAAAAACATTAAAGGACTTCTGTCAATAAAACTTTCTATAGCTACATACGTTGTGGATTAAATTATAAGATATTTTCTCTTCAGAAAAAAAAAGAAATAATACAAAAGGAATATAATATCACTGAAAAAGAAAAAAGTCATAGAAACAGGAGGCAGGAGGAGCCAGTTGGAGAGATCAGACAATCCAAGAGCTGCCAGGGAACTGTGTGGAGGCAGACCTGTGGGGAGGACACTGAAAATTAGAGAGAAGGAGAAAGAGGAGATGCAACAAGATGGAGAAATGGTGGAACCAGATGGAGGTTGCTCTCAGCATTTGCCTATCTTGGATGGCAGGAACATACTGAGGTCTGTATCCAAGTCACCCTCTGTTGTCTGTCAATTTCTTATTTCTCTGCAGAGACCTTTGATCTAAATACTCCCCAAATCACTAATGAAGGAGAACCAGAGAAGAGGCTCGGTCTACTACCAGGTGAAGGAGAAGGTAATTCTGATTTAAGTGTTTAGATATTTCAGAACATCTTTGTTTTCTAGTTGGTATGAATAAAAACTTTCCCTTTTTTCCATCCTACCCTTCTTCACATTGCATACATACAGATGGAATTATGTCAATTGAGCCTTTTTGAAAATTGTGAGAGACACAAAGGATTACGGTGAGCTGAGCCCCTGAGTAGGAACCATATCCTTGCATGGGGAATGTAGGGAGACAGAATATGCCAGAGGTAGGTTGGGGGCACCAGATAAGAAGTGCCTCAGTGATGTTATTACATATTAAACCTTAATATCAGCAGGTTATGGCAACTGAGGCAGGGAAGAATGTTTTCAGCCTACTTTCAGAAGGATCTGGAGCACAGACATGTTCTGCAAATGACTGAAGACTTGCAACTGAGAAAAGTCATGTGGGAGACCCTTAAGATGCAGCTGACAAGGGAAGGATCTGTGGTGCCATCGCCCCTGCATAAACAGAAAAACTTTTCCAACCTGGGAGAAGAGAACTTTGAGAATAAGGAAAATATATAAAATAATGGAGATTTTACCAGCATCCAGGAACGTAAGATAAAACCCAAAGGAATGGACATAAAAGGAGAAAATAGAAGACACATAGAAAGGAGATAACCTCAAGGAGAAAAATTAGAGAAAATTATACAAATGGCAGTAAACATAATAACAGCAACATGGGAAGGAAGCACACAGGAAACTATGCAGAGAAAGAGACAGATCAAAATAATTAACCCATGAAGAGTGAAAACCATTGTCCAAGGAAAGGAGCAGGGCCAGGTCCTGTGGAGCGGAAGTCAGAGTCACTAGATAGAAGCAGCTTCCAGCAAAGGGCGCCTCTGCAATAGTGAGCTTTCCGATCCAGGTCCCCCTAGGTAGAAAGTGGGATGGAAGCATACTCAGAGGGTAAGAATACTCTTTCCCTAGTCTCATCTGCTTAGGTAGTATAATGATTCTTATGCACGTGACTACTAGGCAGACCCACCTTCCAAGCTCTTCCATTGATGTGCCTGAAGACATTTATCCCAGGAATCTGTCCATTGTAATGTCTGTCAGGGACTGAACACATCCTAAATGGAAACCAATACCTCCACTGAACCTAGAAACTCCCCCTTCTCCAGGGTTAGCTCTCTCAGTAAAGGGATGAATGTCCTGTTTGCTCTTGCAATAATCAGACTCATTTTTTCTGCTTTGGCACAATTGTTATTTGCAGGATATCAATCAGATCATTTTCTTATCCCCTTAGACGTGGTGATTTTTGTTGCATAGGATTAGATGAGTTATCCTTCCTGTGGATTTCTGTGGCTTCCACCCTTCATGGGACCCCAGCCCATATCATCTGTCTAATCTCTACTAATGGCATCAATTGTTTCAAGAGCTGCAATGATCTGATCTTTCTTTTCTGCGTGGGCTCTTGTATGCTTCCCTATACTATGAGATGTTGCCTTGGCCCTCTCTGCTCCTGATCCCCTTCCTTATCTGGTTCATGTCCGTTATTCCAGGGATGCCTTTCCTGGTGCCCAGTATGAGAAAGGGGGTAAACAAGGAAATAAACAAGATGAGGAAAAGTAGTAAAGAGCAGAGTCAGGGGAGCCAGAGAAAAAGGAGCAGAGAAGGGGACAGAAACACCTGGAAACAAACGAAGCACCTGGGGCCACTGGCTGCAGGAAACTAGGGCAGAGACAGAGGAAATGTGCAGAGGAAAGGGGGAGCGGGGGAAGGAGAGAGAATGAGTAGTCCAGGGAGGAAGTGAGATGGTGGATGCTTCTCAGCCTTAGAGACAGCACTGGAGTGTGTCCGCCTACAGGCCACAGGGCACCCACCCACAGGGCAGACCCAGAGCGGGGCCTGGGCTAGGGACAGCCCCATTTAGGAGATACTTCAGCGTCCCACATCTTCACTAAGTTTTCTCTTCATAATTTCTTGAGGGATTTCTTTTCTTTCTGTGCAGAGAGCAGTGATGACTGTTCGGAAATGCGTGATGGAGAAGAGCCCCAGGAAGCCTCTAGCTCCCTAGCAAGACGTGGGTCAGGTAAGGAAGGGGAGGATTTTTGGCCTTGGGCTGCAGAGTGTCAAGAGGTTGAATTCAGAGTTGGTGTTTCCTGGTTGATTTTCCCCTGAGTATACTTCACAGTGAAAGAATCCAATTAAGTCTCGGATTTTTCACATTTTCTGTACATGGATCTTTTGGGAAATGCAGAGAGGAATCCTTTATACAGGAGTCTGTGTTTAACGGAATGGGTTTTATTGTTTGAAAACATGCATTTAGATATAATGTGGTAACTGGATTATGTAAAGGCAAGGCAATGTGTTCTCTCTTCCATATTCTCCTGCCTATTAATACTGAAGCATTAAAATATTTTACTGGATCAGGTCTCCTAATACCCTCACAAAACCCTAAGATGGGGGCAGGCAAACTGGGTAATCCTATTTTATAGATGAAGAAATAAAGGTCAGAATATGGTAGGAGGAAAAAATGCTGTTTTGCCTTTATTTTTTATCACTATCAATACTATTATCTGAATTTAAAATTCTAGTCTCACTCATTTCTTCTATGGGAATGAAAAAGCTTATATTCTTCTACTGGTAGATACTTTTAATCATTTTATCACAAACTTGACGAAGCCTTTGAAGAAATTTTATCCTGCCATTTAATTGACAGAATTCAGATGAACTCTTTATAAGACTAAATGCTATTTTTGATCAATACTCTCCATTATGTCATTAGATCCTGCAGGGTGTTTTTAGAGTACTCTGATAATTGTTACACTTTTACCCTTGGAAACCTCAAGACTTAGGTGGGAAAGTGCTGTTATTGTTGTTTTGAGGAGTCAGAAACACAGAAGTGCATGAGACACAGGTGTCTGATAAGACTCAAGAAGAAGGAAATGCAGAAACCAGTGTCCTGGATGACTCCTTGCAGGCTTGCAGTTCTGTGAGGCTGGCAGCGGTTGGGGTGGAGTCCCATAGTCTGAGTCTACTGTGGAAATCCAAAGGGCTTTTAGGAACCTGAGAGAGTCTACCAGGGTTTGATGGAGAGAGATTTTTATTAACAAATAAAGAAAGTTTAAGGAGAGGAGTGGAAAAATTATTGAGAGTTAGAAAATAGGTAAATATAATCTACTATACAAGGTAGGAAATATCCAGAAAAATAGAGCCGGAGAAAATAAACAGAGATGGAATTTGCAGAGTAGATGTAGCACATCACTGAAGGAGGAAGAGACAGATAGTCAGGGAAGGGAGATGTTTGGAAGAAAAAGTCCAGAGAGTCTAACAGAAGCCCAGTAGCCTTCATAGAGTAGCACTATGTGAAGGTGTATGAAGATATAAGTGCATACTGTCACATGCCTTCATAGGTATAAAGTGGAGCAATGACACAAAGCACAGGACCAGGGATGCAAGAGGGAGACGAGGGAGGCAGGAACAGTTCCAGAAAAAGAACCAAGACGAAGAGAAGTATCAAGAGAGTCCATTGGCAAGAGACAGAGGTAGAAACAGAAGAAACAGAAATGTGTCAGGGGTGAAAATGAGAGTGCTGACATGGGGTGGGAGACCAGGTGGTCTAGGTTTCTGACAGTGTATGTCAGATTACCAGATTGCACAAGAGCGTTTACCCTCACAAAACCTTAAACATCGTAGGCAAATGGCTAAACCTCTATTTTATAGACTGGGAAATAAAGCACAGAAATGCAAGTAGGATATTTTTGCAAAGGCAAAGTGGAAAAGGAAGAGTGGGCACCAGTGTCCTGGGTATGTCACTGGGTGATGAAAGAAGCCTAAGGAGTTCTGCAGGTTCCTGGAGTAGGGGAGCAGTGACCAATATAAAACTTTAAGGAAAAAAAATTGCTAGTGGGAGGGAAGGGAAATCATGGCAAGACAGCACAGAGTCTGCCCTTTGGGATAGGAAGGATCTAGAATAAGAGCTAAAGAAATAAGAGAAAGGGGATACAGTGTCACTGAAAAAGAAGAAAATATGTAGAAACAGGAGGCAGGAGGAGGCAGTTGGAGAGAAGACCAGACAATCCAAGAGCTGCCCAACTGGGAGGGAACTGTGTGGAGGCAGAACTGTGGGGAGGACACTGAGAATTAGAGAGAAGGAGAAAGAGGCGATGCAAAAAGATGGAGAACAGGCGGAACCAGATGTGGGTGGCTCTTAGCATTTGTCCATCTTAGATGGCGTCAATGTACCGAGGTCCGTATCCAAGTTACCCTCTGTGGTTTGTCAATTTCTTGTTTCTCTGCAGAGACATTTGATCTAAATGCTCCCCAAATCACTAATGAAGGAGAACCAGAGAAAAGGCTTGGTCTACTACCAGGTGAAGGAGAAGGTAATTCTGATTAAGTGTTTAGATATTTCAGAACATCTTTGTTTTCTAGTTGGCATGGAAAAAAGATTTCCCTTTCTCCCTTCCTACCCTTCTCTTCTTCACATTCCCATAAATACAGATGGAATTATGTCAGTTTTCTGTGGTTCCTTTTTTAAAACTGTGAGAGAGACAAAGAATTAAGGTAAGCTGAGCCCCTGAATGGAAACCATATTCCTGCGTGGAGATGTAGAGAGACAGAATATGCCAGGGGTATATTCTGGGGCCACCAGAGAAGGAGTGCCTGGGAGATGTTATTAAATACACAGTAAACCTAAATATCGGCAGGTTATGGCAATTGAGGCAGGGAGGTTGTTTTCAGCTTACTTCCAGAAGTATCAGGAACACAGACATAAGTTTTATGAATGATTGAATATTTGCAATTGAGGAAAGTCATGTGAGAGACCCTTGGGACGCAGCTGACAAGCAAAGGGTCTCTGGTTTTACAGCCCACGTGTAAACAGAAGAACTTTTTCAACCTGGGCAATGGGTTCTTTGAGAATGAAGACAATATAAAATCATGGACATTTTACAGGCATCTAAAAGGGTAAGGTAAAACCAAAGAAATAGAGACAGAAAAAGAGAAAGTGAAAGAGGATGATCTCGATTAGAAATAAGATATGGAGAGAAAATTATACAAATAACAGTATCAATGTGGGAAAGAAGCACAGAGGAAACTATGCAGAGCATGAGACAGATCAAAATAATTAAAGCACCCATAAAGAGTGCAAACTATTGTCAGAGGAAAGGTGCAGGGCCAGGGCCTGTGGAGCTGAAGTCCGTCACTAGACAGCAGCAGCTTCCAGCAAACGGTGCTTGTGTCAATAGTCAGTTTTCTGATTAAGGTCCCTCTAGATAGAGAGTGGCACACAAGCACACTCAGAGGGTAAGAATTTTTTCCCTGCAATCTCATCTGCTCAGGTAGTGGAATGATTCTCAAGTATTTAATACATATCTGTTAGGTAGACTTGCCGTCCAAGCTCTTCCATCCATGTGCCTGAAGACATTTATCATGGGACCTTCTCCACTGCAATGTCTTTCAGGAACTGAACACTTCACAATGGAAACCAACACCTCCACTGAACCTAGAAACTCCTCCTCCTCCAGGGTTAGCTCTCTCAGTAAAGGGATGAATGTCCTGTTTGCTCTTGCAATAATCAGACTCATTTTTTCTGCTTTAGCACAATTGTTAGTTGCAAGATATCAATCAGATCGTTTTCCTTTCTGCTTAGACGTGGTGATCTTTGTTGCACAGGATTAGATGAGTTATCCTTCCTGTGGATTTCTGTGGCTTCCACCCTTCATGAGACCCCAGCCCATATCATCTGTCTAATCTCTACTGATGGCATCAGTCATTTCAGGAGCTGCAACGATATGATCTTTCTTTTCTGTGTGGGCCCATGAACCACGCTTACCTGTACTATGTGCTGTTGCCTTGGCCTTCTCTGCTCCTGATCCCCTTCCTTATCTGGTTCATTTCCACTATCCCAGGGATGCCTTTCCTGATACCCAGTAAGAGAAGGGGGGTGACAAGCAAATAAAGAAGATGGAGAAAGACAGTAAATAGCAGAGTCAAGGGTGCCAGAGAAAAAGACAGGAGTGGAGAAGGGGACAGAAACACATGGAAACAAAGTGAAGCACCTGGGGCCACTGGCCTCAGAAAACCAGGGCAGAGACAGAGGAAATGTGCAGAGGAAAGGGGGAGGGGGAGAAGGAGAGAGAATGAGGAGTCCAGGGAGGAAGTGAGATGGTGGATGCTTCTCAGCCTTAGAGACAGCACTGGAGTGTGTCCAGCTACAGGCCAGGTGAACCCAAAGGGCAGACCAGGAGGGCCTGGGCTGGTGACAGCCCCACTTGGGAGATACTTCAGTTTCCCACATCTTCACCAAATTTTCTCTTCATGGTTTCTTGTTGGTTTTATACTGAGACCTCTGAGGGATTTTCTTCCTTTCTGCAGAGGGCAGTGATGACTGTTGGGAAATGCTTGGTGGAGAAGATCCCCAGGAAGCCTCTAGCTCCCTAGCAAGATGTGGGTTGGGTAGGGAAGGGGAGGATTTCTGGCCCTGGGCTGCAGAATGTCAGGAGTTTGAATTTGAAGCTTGTGTTTCCTGATTGATTTTCCTCTGCGTATACCTCACAATGAAAGAATCCAATTAATCCTGAGATTTTTCACATTTTCTATACATGGATCTTTTGGGAAATGCAAGGAGGAATCTTTACACACAAGTTCATGTTTAGCAGAATGGGTTTTATTGTTTGAACATATGTGTTCAGACATTCAAGTGGTAGTCGAAATATGCCACGGCAAGGCAATCTGTTCTCTCCTTTATATTCTCATGCCTTTTAATGCTACACTATTCAAGTATTTTACCAAATAAGATCTGATACCCTCACAAAACCTTAAGATGAGGGCAGGCAAACTGGGTAATCCTATTATATAGGTTTACCTATTATATAGGTGAGGAAGTAAAGGTCAGAAATATGCTAGGAGGAAGCAATGCTCTTTTGCCTTTATTTTTTATAGCTACCAATACTAATATTTGAATTCATATAAAATTTTGATTCTTTACTCCTTCTATGGAAATAAAAAAGGATATCTTTCCTCTGCTGGTAGATACTTTTGATCTTTTTTTCACAAACTTGACAAAACCTTCACAGAAATGGTATTCTACCATCTAACTGGCAGAATTCAGATCAACTATTTATGGAACTAAATGCTATTTTTGACCAGTACTATCCATTATGTCATTGGATCATGCAGTGTATTTTCAGAGTACTCTGATAAGTGTTATACTTTTACTAACAAAAACCTCAAGACTTAGATAGGGAAGGGGCTGTTACTGTGTTTTGAGGAGCCAGAAACACAGACATGCATGTGACATGCATGTTTGATAAGACCCAAGAAAAAAGCAAGAGCAGAGACCAGTGTTCTGGATGACTCCTTACAGGCTTCCAGTTCTGTGAGGATGGCATGGGTTGGGGTGGGGTCCCATAGTTTGAGTCCAGTGTGGAAGCCCAAAGGGATTTTAGGAATCCAGTAGACTCTACCAGGGTTCAATGGAAAGATACTTTTATTTAACAAATAAAGAAAGATTAGGAAGAGATGAGGAAACATTATCAAGAGTTGGAAAATACTTGAATGTAATCTACAATACGAGATAGGAGATATCAAAAAAAAAAAATAGAGCCAGAAAAGAGAAACAGAGAGGCAATAGGAAAAATATATGTAGTACGTCACTGAAGGAGGAAGAGACAGATAGTAAGGGAGAGGAGATGTTAAGAAGAGAAAGTCCAGAAAGCTAAAGAGAACAACAGATGCCTTCATAGGGTAACAGTAAAAAAGTATCACTAGTAGAAGGGGCTACCACTTAGGCTGGGCACGGTGGCTCACACCTGTAATCCCAGCACTTTGGGAGGCTGAGGCAGGTGGATCACTTGAGGTCAGGATTCGAGGCCAGCCTGGCCAACATGGCAAAACCCCATCTCTATTACGAATACAGAAATTAGCCGGGTGTGGTCATGCACACCTGTAGTCCCAGCTACTCAGAAGGCTGAAACAAGAGAATTGCTTGAACCTGGGATGTGGAGGTTGCAATCAGCCGAGATCACACCACTGCACTCCAGCCTGGTGACAGAGCAAGACTCCATCTCAGAAGAAAAAAAAGAAAAAAAGAAGGGCTACTACTTGATAGCAAACAAAAGGCTGAATTCATTGTTCAATTAAGGGACAGTTGTGCTTGTGGGCCACTGTTTCTCTGAACAGAGAATGTTTGTGGAAGTGTGGATCTCAGTGATTGGCAGCCTTCAGAAGTGAGATTTGTTAGTGGAAAAAAAAAAAAGAAGGGCTACTATTTAATAGCAAACAAAAGGCTGAATTCATTGTTCAAATTAAGGGACAGTTGTGCTTGTGGGCCACTGTTTCTCTGAACAGAGAATATTTGTGGAAGTGTGGATCTCAGTGATTGGCAGCCTTCAGAAGTGAAATTTCACCTTTAGTGAAAGCAGGGTCACTGGAGTGTGGCTGTCACTGATTGGGTGAGTTTCAGAAGCATGGAGAAGTGAGTAGTTTGCTGGCTTTCAGAGGCCACCAGTGTACTGGCCAGAAGCTATTGTTGATTAATTGGGACGATTCTGGTTGTTATTGTCCGTATGGCCAAACAATAATGAGTTTTCCTAGAAGTGTGGGAACTTTCCATTCTCAGTCTCCCCTGTAGGAAATCTCTCATCTAAAGCTGCAGGAGGCACCATCAAGCATTGTCCCCATCCAAGATGTCTTCTCTGGAAGAGAACACTGGAAACAGAATCCTAGGATTCCCCTTCACTGAGTAGGTGGTATAGAGTTGCTGGATTGAGAGTTTTATCCTTGTGGAGGATGACATAAGAAAAAGTAATGATGTTTAATAATATGTTAATTAAATGACAGACAATTGTTGAATGTTTTTAATTAGCAATAGAATTGTGTTGCTTGCAATACTATCATATTTAATTCCCGTTTGCCCCAAGAATACTTGCCAGACGCATTTGTGGCTGCAGTGTTTATGCCAAGTAACTTTGCATGAAGTATCTCACTTTTATTATGACTTTGGAAACAAAAGACATTTTTCTAATTATAGCATTCTGGTTTTAGTAGTGGTATTTCCATTTACAAAGTATAGTAATTCTTGATCACTGAAAATGTCAAATCCTGAAAAATGTAGCTTTCCCACACATGCTGTTAACATTGTTCTTGAACAATTGTTGGCCGAAGATTCATTTGATGAATTATATATTTTTAAAATAGATGATTTTGATATTAGTTCTGTTTAGAAATAACTCCAAGAATAGTTTATATATTTTATTTTCACATTGAAAATCAATCATGTTTGCTTTAGCCTCAAAGAATGTGTCTATGTGACATTAAGTGAGTGCAGCAAGCTGCACTTTTTTTTCTAAATGGGAATAGAGTTCAAGATGATCCAAGTACAAAATCTCCAGAAGCATGGACTAATGCAGTTACCTGCAATTGCTTTGAGGCACCTAGGATGAGCTGTGGCTACTAGCAATGGCCCTTTGATGTCTGTCATGTTTTGAAGTGATACCCCTAGAGCATGCCCTGTTTATTTATTTATTTATTTTTATTTTTCCATAAGTTATTAGGGTACAGGTGGTATTTGGTTACATGGATAAGTTCTTTAGTGGTGATCTGTGAGATTTTGGTTCACCCATAACATGAGCAGTATGCACTGCACCATATTTATAGTCTTCTATCCCTTGGCTCCCTCCCACTCTTCCCCCCAAGTCCCCAAAGACCATTGCATCATTCTTATGCCTTTGTGTCCTCATAGCTTAGCTCGCACATATCAGTGAGAATATACGATGTTTGGTTTTCCATTCCTGAGTTACTTCACTTAGAATGATAGTCTCCAGGCCAGGTGCAGTGGCTGATGCCTATAATCTCAGCACTTTTGGAGGCTGAGGTGCATGGATTACCTGAGTTCAGAAGTCTGAGACCAGCCTGGCCAACATGGCAAAACCCCACCTCTACTAAAAAAAAAAAATTAGCTAGGTGTGGTGGCACATGCCTGTAATCCCAGCTACTAGTGGGGGCTAAGGCAGGAGAATTGCTTGAACCTGGAAGGCAGAGGTTGCAGTGAGCCGAGATCATGCCACTGCACTCCAGCCTGGGTGACAGAGTGAAACTCTGTCTCAAAAAAAAAAGTCTCCACAAATGCTGTTTATTCCTTTTCATGTCTGCATAGTATTATGTATCATACACATCTTTATCCAGTTTCTTTATCCACTCATTGATTGATGGGCATTTGGGTTGGTTCTACAATTTTGCAATTGTGAATTGTGCTGCTATAAACACGCATGTACAAGTATCTTTTTCAGATAACGACTTCTTTTCCCCTGGGTAGATACCCAGTAGCGGGATTGCTGGATCAAATGGTAGTTCTACTTTTAGTTCTTTAAGGAATCTCCACACTGTTTTCCATAGTGGCTATACTAGTTTGCATTCCCACTAGCAATGTAGAAGTGTTCCCTGTTCACTGCATCCACGCCAACATCTACTGTGTGGTTTTGATTTGCATTTCCCTTATCATTACTGATGTTGAGCATTTTTTCATATGTTCATTGGCCATTTGTATATCTTCTTTTGAGAATTATCTATTCATGTCCTTAGTCTTCTTTTTGATGGGATTATTTGTTTCTTTCTTACTGATTTGCTTGAGTTCATTGTAAATTCTGGATATTAGTCTTTTGTCAGACATAGAGATTGTGAAGATTTTCTCCGACTCTATGGGTTTTCTGTTTACTCTGCTATTTCTTTTGCCATCCAAAAGCTCTTAGGTTTGGTTAAGTCCCAGCTATTTATCTTTGTTTTTCTTGCGTTTGCTTTTGGGTTCTTAGTCATGAAAACCTTGCCTAAGCCAATGTGTATAAGGATTTCTTTGATGTTATCTTCTATAGTTTTTATAGTTTCAGGTCTTAGATTTAAGTCCTTGATCCATCTTGAGTTGATTTTCGTATAAGGTGAGAGATGAGGATCCAGTTTCATTCTTCTACATGTGGCTTGCCAATTATCCCAGCATCATTTGCTGAATAGGGTGTCCTTTCCCCACTTTATGTTTTGTTTGCTTTGTCAAAGATCAGTTGGCTGTAAGTATTGAGTTTATTTCTGGGTTCTCTATTCTGTTCCATTGGTCTATGTGCCTATTTTTGTACAAGTACCACGCTGTTTTGGTGACTATGGTCTTATAGTATAGTTTGAAATCAGGTAGTGTGAAGCCTCTAGATTTGTTCTTTTTGCTTAGTCTTGCTTTGTCTATGTGGGCTCGTTTTTGGTTACATATGAATTTTAGAATTGTTTTTTCTAATTTTGTGAAGAAGATGATGGTATTTTGATGGGGATTGCATTGAATTTGTGATTACTTTTGGCAGTATGATTTTCACAATATTGATTCTACCCATACATGAACATGGGATCTATTTCCATTTTTTTCATGTCATTTGTGATTTCTTTCAGGAGTGTTTGGTGGTTTTCCTTGTAGAGGTTTTCAACTCCTTCATTAGGTGTATTCCTAAGTATTTTATTTTATTTAATTTTTTCAGCTATTGTAAAATGGATTGAGTTCTTGATTTGATTCTCCACTTGGTCACTGTTGGTGTGTAGAAGGGCTACTGATTTTTGTACATTAATCTTGTATCCAGAAACTTTGCTGAATTCTTTTATAAGTTCTAGGTGCTTTCTGGAGGAGTCATTAGAGTTTTTAAGGGAAACAATCATATCGTCAGCAGTAACTGTTTGACTTCCCGTTTACTGATTTGGATGCCCTTTATTTCTTTCTCTTTAGAAAACTAGTTCTTTAAAAAGATAAAGAACCTTGTCTGATTGCTCTGGCTAGGACTTCCAGTACTATGTTGAAGCGGAATGGTGAGCGTGGGCATCCTTGTCTTGTTCCAGTTCTCAGAGGGAATGCTTTCAACATTTCTCCATTTAGTATTATGTTGACTGTGGGTTTGTCATAGATGCTGATTTTGCTGAGAGTTTTTAATCATGAAGGAATGTTGGATTTTGTCAAATGCCTTTCTGCATCAATTGAAATGATTGTGTGATTTTTGTTTTTAATTCTGTTTATGTGGTGTATCACATTTATTGACTTGTGTATGTTAGACCATCCCTATGTTAAACCATCCCTGTATCCCTGCTATGAAACCTACTTGATCATGGTGGATTACATTTTTGAAATGTTCTTGGATTCGGTTAGCAAGTATTTTGTTAAGGATTTTAGCATCTATGTTCATCAAGGATATCAGTCTGTAATTTTCTTTTTTGGTTATGTCCTTTCCTGGTGTTGGTATTAGGGTGATGCTGGCTTCACAGGACAAATTAGGGAGATTTCCTTCTTTCTCTGTCTTGTGGAATAGTGTCAAAAGGATTGGTACCAATTCTTTGAATGTCTGGTAGAATTCTGTGAATCCGTCTGATCTTGGACATTTTTTTTGTTGGTAATTTTTAAATTACCATTTCAGTCTCATTGCATGTTATTCGTCTGTTCAGGATATCTAATTCTTCCTGATTTATGCTAAGAGGGTTGTATTTTTCCAGGAATTTATCCATCTCTTCTATGTATTCTAGTTTATATGCATAAAGGTATTCATAGTAGCTTTGAATGATCTTTTGTATTTCAGTGGTGTTAGTTGTAATATCTCCTGTTTCATTTCTTAGGGAGGTTATTTGGATTTTCTCTCCTCTTGGCTATAATCTTGCCAATGGTCTATTATTTTTATTTATCTTTTTAAGAACCAGTTTTTGTTTTATTTATCTTTTGTATTTTTTGGTTTCAATTTCATTTAGTTCTGTTCTGATCTTGGCTATTTCCTTTCTTCTGGTGGGTTTGGGCTTGGTTTGTTCTCTAGTTTCTCTAGCTCCTTGAGGGGTGACCTTAGAGTGTCAGTTTGTGCTCTTTCAGTCTTTTTGACATAGGTGTTTAGGGCTATGAACTTTCCTGTTAGCACCACCTATGCTATATCCCAGAGGTTTTGACTGTCATTAAGTTGGAATTTTTTTGTCATTCAGTTTGAAGAATTTTCTAATTTCCATCTTGATTTTGTTTTTGATTCAGTGCTCATTCAGGAGCAGCATTATTTAATTTACATGTATTTGCATGGTTTTGGAGGTTCCTTTTGGAGTTGATTTCCAATTTTATTTCACTGTGGTCTGAGAAAGTGCTTGATATAATTTAGATTCTCTTAAATTTATTGAGAGCTCATTTTACAGCCTATCATATGGTCTACCTTGGAGAAAGTTCTATGCACTGTTGAATATGTGTAGTCTGTGGTTTTTTATTTTTATTTTTATTTTTATTATTATTATTTTTTAATTTTTGAAAGAAAGAAAAAGAGAGGAAAGAAAGTGAGAGTGAAAGAAAGAAAAAAAGGAATGTAAGAGAGAAAGAAAGAGGAAGAGAAAGAGGGAGAGAGAACGGGATTCTTGTTCTATTGCCCAGGCTAGAATGCAGTCT
>CAUYLG010008483.1:0-44240 GCA_963573385.1 Cacajao melanocephalus | reverse complement strand
AAACCACATTGAGATACCATCTCACACTAGTTAGAATGGTGATCATTAAAAAATCTGGAAACAACAGATTCTGGAGAGGATGTGGAGAAATAGCAACACTTTGACACTGTTAGTGGGAGTGTAAACTAGTTCTACCATTGTGGAATACAATGTGGTGATTCCTCAAGGACCTATAAATAGAAATTCCATTTGACCCAGCAATCCCAATACTGGGTATATATCCAAAGGATTACAAATTGTTTTATTATAAAGAAACATGCACACATATGTTCATTTCCACACTGTTTACAAAAGCAAAGACCTGGAACCAACCCAAATGCCCATCCATGATAGACTGGACAAGGAAAATGTGGCACATATATACTATGGAATATTATATAGCCATAAAAATCAATGAGTTCATGTCCTTTGTAGGGACATGGACGAATCTGGAAACCATCATTCTTAGCAATCTGACACAAGAACAGAAAATTAAACACCGCATGTTCTCACTCATAGGCAGGTGTTGGACAATGAGAACACATGGACAGAGGGGAGGTGAGCATCACCCACTGGGGTCTATTGGGGGGGACTAAGGGAGGGGCAGTGGGGTTAGGGTGGTTAGGGAGGGGTAACATTGGGAGAAATTCCAGATATAGGTGAGGGGGGGGATGGAGGCAGCAAACCAGCTTGCCATATATGTACCTATGCAACAATCCTGCATGATCTGCACATGTACCCCAGAACCTAAAGTACAATAAAATATATATATGTATATAAATGTATATGTATCTGTGTGTGTGTGTGTCTGTGTGTGTGTGTGTGTGTGTATATATATATATATATATATATATATATATAAAGTATTTTTAGGCTAATTAAGAAGTCTTGCCCTTATCCTAAAGATATGGAAATTAGCCAAAAATTTTTTAAAATAAATTTTGAGTTATAATTTATGTACAATAAAGTGTATTTATTTAAAATGTGTAATTCAATGAGTTTTGACAGGCATATAAAGCTGTATAAATACCACTATAATTAATATCAGAACATTTCTATCACTCCCTCAAATTTCTTCAAAATTCCCTGTCCCAATACAGCCCCAGAAAACCAATAACCTATTCTTGTCTCTGTAGATTAATGTTGTCTGTATGTGTCAAATAAGTGGTTTCCCAGTTTGATACTAATACAAATAAAGCTACCTCAAACATTTAAGAACAAGTTTTGTGTAGACATATGTTTTCATTTCTCTTGGGAAAATACCTAGAAGTGGAATTATTTGGCCCATACATTAGATGTATGTTTAATATTTCAAGAGATTGCACATTTTCCAAGGTGGTCATAGGATTTTATATTTGCACCAGCCATGCATGATTGTTTGAATTGCTGTGTATCATCAACAATTGGTATTACTAGTTTTCTAATAAAAGTGTAGTAGTATCTCGTAGTGGTTTTAATTGACATTTCTCTGATAACTAACGATGTTAAGCATCTCTTCATGTACTTTTTTTTATTCACACAAACACAGCTTTTCGGAGGCATTGTCATTTTAAATATTTTATCTAATCTTTTCTTGGTGAGAAAGCGCTTGTTATTGATATAGGGGTTATTCATATATTCTGGATACAAGATCTTTGTCAGATAGATTATTGCAAATATTTTCTCCTATTCTGCATCATTTTCTTCATATTATCTTTGAAAGAATGGAAGTTTTTTTTTTTAATTTTGATAACATCCAGTTTTTTCTATTTTTTATTTTATGGTTCATGTTTTTCTTCCGTAAGAAACTTTAAACCATGGGATAGTTAATATAACTTGGGACAAAAGACTAAATGTGTATTTTTTGTTTTTTCTATGTACATGTGAACTGCATATTTTCCTCTTTCATCATTGGAATAGAAAATAACGCATACCATAAACTTTGAATCATATTAATTTGCTCTAGCAATAGATACCATGTCTAACATAGCAGGCACGATCAGCATCACTTGGAGAAGCTTGTATTGAAGTCTACAGTCACCAGAATCCATCTGGTTTCTGCAGGAGCCTAGCGATTATTTAAATAAAGCTACAATAGGTAATACAATCTTCTATGGTTTTTGTTTTTGGAAAAATTAATAAAACTTTATTGTGACAGCTAATGAAAGACTTCAATTAATGGAAAAACACGGTGTGTTCCTGGATAGAAGGACAAGAAATATATCATGGTTAATCAGATGAACTAAGGAGTCAAACACCAGTTTGAATCCCAGCTCTTCTCTTGAACTTGAACCAGGATTCATGGAAATACAGGAAGACACAGCATAACATCAGCCCTCACCAAGGCAGAAGGAAGGAAGGTTTTTCAGGAAGGATCCAACACAGCTGTGGCCACCAGGTCACCTAGAACAGTGCTTCCCAAACTTTAAGATGAAATTCACCTGGGAATCTTGTGAAAATGTAGATTCTGATTCATTAAGTCTGAGAACTGACCTAAGATTCTCCATTCCCCACAATCTCATGGTGGTGCCAATGCTGCTCGTCTGCAGACCACACATTGGGTAGAAAGGATCTAAGTTTCTTCAGCTGAGGGGTTACTGATCCCTCTCCTGGTGCTTTGCTGACATTGTGTTTTTTTCTCTATGTGTCTGTAGTTTCTGTCTCATTTCCAATGACTACAAATTCCACAAGAAAAAAACGGTTGTATTGATTTATCTCACGGCAGTAAGAATATAAGCATCTTTTAGAATACCCTTTTATATCTTTGAGATGTTCAACAATGAGCTAGTATTACTCACATAATAAAAAAATATATTTTCTGCTGTTTGGAACTATTAACATTACTATTTTGGCTGCCTTAAATGCAATGCTGGCCAAACAGAAACCCTTCAGAGACCCACAGAACTGGGGTGAAGATACAGATTTGAGAAGCAAAGAATAGGACACGAGGTGGTAAAGAATACATCCTATGGACACAGCCACCAGCTTTGGAAAGAATTACTAGATTCTAAGCAGCCAACAAATTGCCTTCTAAAAAGAAGAGCCTTGCTCTCTTGGACTGAGGATATTTCTACTATTCTTGTATGTCAGTGAGTTCAAATCTGCAGTACAGCTATATAAACTAACTAGAAGGCGGAGGGAGAGCTTTGTCACTCATGTTCCTCTAGTCTGCAACTGTGTTCTTCTTTAAACAAGCTTGCAGTCTCTCCTCTGCCTGCCAGTCATTTTAAAAGGAGAAAGAGAAGTTTCCCTTAGCTATAACTAGCCTTGTGGGTAACTAAAAGGCCAAATAAAATATTTCTGCACATTATTATCGTGCACTAATTAACAGCACGGGGTTTAATTAGCCCAAGATGGTATATTTTGCCAGGCTTTTCTATTGTGCACTAACATAACTTTGTCAAAGGAACAAATGCCAAACTTAATGTAGTGGGGGTTTAACCAACATACAGCCCTCTCCTTCTGTGCAGAGCTCCAGGGTTTGACTGAACACTGCTTCATCAAATGGTCCAAAGATCTTACTGGGCCTCTCAGTAGTTCTGAGCCGAAAGGTGATTCCACTTTCACTGGATTTCTGCCTTTGTTGCAGTAAAAGAAAGGACACTCCTCAACCTTCCCCTCCCGCATGTCCTTAACCTATATAGCAGCTGCCTGAGAAGCATGTGATATGAGAGGACTTTTTTCTGGATTCATCAGCTGGGAAATTAGCTGATCCTACCTCATACTGACTCTCACCTACCATCCTTCAGTTGACCTCAGGTACAAATTACATTTGTCCAGAGATTAACCCTAAAATTATCTGCCCATGTTTCAGTGGAGACAAGAACCCTCAATTCTATCCCTTAATAGAGTTCTGCCAGCCCCATCCTGCTTTCTTGATGGAAATGCTCTAGACTCACATATGCTAGTATTAGCATTTTATGAGCTCTGATGGTTTCAGACAAATAGGGCACCACGCTTTATCAAATCAGCAAGGAAGGGTTTATAATCTATGGTATAGGCATTATCACATGTGTCACTTGAAACATTGATAAATATAGATATTTATAGTTTATGTACATAAATAGTTTTTGGTGCTGGTTTGTTTTGCTAGAATTCCAACTTTATCTCTGAAAACCTTCAAACACTATCTGTAACTCTTTGATGTAATAAAGACTTTCCATGATGGCCTGAGGATGTTTACTTCCTTTTTCAATGCATTATCACAGTTGTTCAAAAAAAATCAGAATTTTGAAAAAGAGAAAATTCTGTGTGCCTAGGAAAAATAGAGAAAAAAAGGTGCCCACTAGTGGAAAAACAGAAGTGTCTGCAGAATAATAGAAACATCTAATGGGTAGTTTTTAAAATGTTCACTGAAGGTGTATGATATAAATTTCTTTTGCTATCTCTTCCATAAAATCTTCGGTAAAATGTATGATACTAACAATTTTGGATGAATGGAATATTTGAGTCTTAAAGATTTGCTGTGTTCCATGTTCCAGTGGATGTAAAGAAAACATGGAGACAGAACTCCTGGGCATAGGAGCTGTGAGATGGGGACACTGGGTGTATTTGTGTAGGTGGTATACTCTTCGGGGAAGAACTACTCACTTTTTAGTAGACATCAACATTGTGATGTACTCATTCTGTTCAACCTTCTGTGGTGGCCCTAAATTAACAATCAGCTGACAGGTGGATTATGCTTTTTTTAAATAGATATATATATATAATCTTTTATATGTACATGTTTTCAGATTACATGTGATAATTTGATACATACATATAATCAAGTCAGGATAATTAGTATATTCATTTCTTTAAATATTTTTCCATTTTGCTAGTTACATTCTAATCATTCTCTTCTAGCTATTCTGAAATGTACAACCAATTAATGTTAACTATAGCCACCCTACTAAGCTATCAAACACCAGGTCTTATTTCTTCTATCTGACTATATAGATACTTATTAACCAACCTCTCTTCATCTATATCTCTTTCCTACCCTTCTTGGTGTTTGGTAACCACTAATTTACAAGATGTATCTATATATTGCCTATAAGAAATCCATCTTAAGTTAAAAACATACATAGACAAGCACAGTGGCTCATGCCTGCAACTCCAGTACACTGGGAGGCCAAGGCAGACAGATCACTTGATATCAGGAGTTCAAGACCAGCCTGACCAACATGGCAAAACCCTGTCTCTACCAATAATATAAAAATTAACCAGGTGTGATGGTACACACCTACAGTTCCAGCTGCTTGGGAGGCTGACACATGAGAATCACTTGAACCAGGGAGATGAAGGTTGAAGTGAGCTGAGATCGGACCACTGCCCTCCAGCCTGGGTGACAGAGTGAGACAATGTCTCTTAAAAAAAAAAATACACACATAAACCAAAAAGTGAAAGGATAGAAAAAGATATTTCATGCAAGTGAAAACCAAATTAAAAAGTGGGAATAACTACACGTGAAACAAAATGACTACAAGACCAGGACTTTAAGAAGAGACAAAGGTTGCTATATAATGATAAACAGGTCAATATAGCCAGAGGATATAACGATTATAAATATCTATGCACTCAACACCAGAGGTGCCAAGCATATAAAGTGAACATTGCTAGATCTAAAGTGAGAAATAGACTGCAATACAATATTGTAGGGGACTTTAACACTCCACTCTCAGTAACAGACAGATCATTAGGCAGAAAATCAACAAAGCAGCCCTGAGTTAAACTACACACAAGACCAAATAGGCCTAACTGACATTTACTGAACATTTTATGTTAACTGCTGCAGAATACAAATTCTTTTCATTAGCACATGGAACATTCTCCAAAATAGACCACAATTGAGGCCACAAAATAAGTCTCATCAAATCATAAAGAGTTGAAACTATATCAAGTATCTTTTCTTACCACAATGGAATAAAGCTAAAAATCAATAACTAGAGGAACCTCCGAAATTAAACACATGGAATAAATAACATCTTCCTAAACAACTAACGGGCCAATGAAGAAACTAATGAAATTAACAACTTTTCTGAAACAAATGAAAATGGATAGCTGGGTGCAGCAATACATAACTGATGACTGTAGTCCCAGCCACTCAGGAGCCTAAGGCGAGAGGATCACTTAAGTCCAAGATTTCGAGGTTACAGTGAGCTATAGTCACACCATAGCACTCCAGCCTGGGTGACAGAGTGAAAACCTGACACACACACAGACATGCGCGCGCACACACACACACACACACACACACACACACATATACTCGTTAAAGTTATCAAATAGCTGTCAAGCAAAAAAGACTTGATGAACTAAAATTACAGAGAATGCATAGTCCCAATTAGGTAAATTGAGGTTGCTGTCTATTAAGGAATTTGCTGAGTCTGAGTGCGAGATGAGGTTCAGATATGACCTAGGCAGAGGAATTCTACTGAGGGAAGGAGAAACCAGTAGAAATGTTCATGGTCATGCCAGTTGGTTTGACAGATTGGAACATAATGGCGTATCAAACAAATGGCTGTTTCCTCTCATACAACATTTGTTGAGAACTAGGCTAGCATGAGAGGTTTGGTGCTGAGCTGATAAGGCACAGTGAAATCTCCTACAATCTCTCAGTACCTAGGATACAGATTGCCAAAGGGAGTAGTCTGCAATAAACACATGTCAGATTTCACTTTTGAGATTACTGCTATTAACAGTTGGGCTGAATCTGACAAAGTTGCACTTATCCATGACCCAGATTAATTCCAAATGGATTGAGGTTATCAACTTTAATCTTCTCTGCCTGATAGCACAAAGAAAAAGTTCTCTGGAAGAAAACATCTAATTCAATATATACAGTTACCATATATTGCCAGCACACAATAAAAATTAGGAGACACGTGAAGACAAAGGAAAATGCAACCAGTAATCAAGAGAAGAAAGCAAACAAAAGCAGAAACAAAGATAATCCAATTGTTTAAGTTCACACGTAAGAACTTTAAAATAATTAGGATTTGTTTTTAAACAATAGAGGGAAAGATGGAAAGATGAAAACATGGAGAATTTCAACAGAGAATTGGAATTTGTAAAGAGACACAAATGGACTTCCAGAACAAAACTCTCTGGATGGGTTTAACAGCAAATTGGACAACACAGCAGGAAATAGAATTAGTGAATTCAAGGATAGGTCAATAGAAAATATCCAAACTGAACTATAAATACCTGCAAAAAATGGAAAAGAGTGGACTATAACACTACATGCCTGTATCAAAACATCTCATTTTCCCCATAAATATATAAGTTTATTATGTTTCCACCATTTTTAAATATTTTTCAAAAATAAAAATGAAAAAGAAACTATCAACAGAGTAAACAGCCAACCTACAGTAGAGAAAAAGATATTGCAAACCTGTTGTACTCCTAACTCTGCCTGCATCCTGGAGAACCTGTCTGATACAGTTTGTACCAACACTGTTTTGTGAAAGCAGCCAGAAAAATAAATGGTTCTCCCTGCCTGATTGACAATGAGTACCCCTATCTAGGTGCTTTGTAGGACAGAAATCATCCATGGTGCACAATGGCAACTTAATTTCTTAAACTTTCACAAGGACAATATTTTTGAACAAAATTCCCTTGGAGGGGGATACGATGCTGATGTAATGATTCAAATCTTTGAAAGAAACGAGGAGAGTGAGATGATGGAATTGGTTGGTTGTTGGTAAATTGCATTGATGCCCAACAGAGGTATATTGAAAATCTTAGAGCAGTTAACAGGTTTGCAATGGCTCTAATCTCCAGTGCAGTGTTGGAAAAAAATAGTATAAAAACCCTTACTATGTTCCTGATTTCAGGGGGATACTGTACAGTATTTCACCAATAAGCATGCCAGCTGTAGGCTTTTCTTAAATATACTTTATCAATTTAAGAATAACTCTTGATAGTTTTCTGAGAATTTTTATAATGAACAGATGTTTATTTCAAAAAAAACTCCTGTTCTGCATGGATTATAAGGATCATATTTTTTTTTGTACTTGATTCTGTTTACATGGTTAATTATACTGATTGATTTTTTATTATTAAGCGAACCTTGCATTTATATGATAAACCTCAGCTGGTAACTAGGCTTTATTTTAGGTATATCTGGATTCTCTTTGAAAGTATTTTGTAAACTTATGTTTATGAGAAATATTGGTCTGCAGGATTTTTTGCAATACATTTGGTTTTGTTATTGGTAATGCTGGATTCATAAAAAGTCTGGAAAAATTTGCTCACCTTTTTATTTTGTGAAGCATTTGTTTGATATCACACTTAAATGTTTGGGAAAATTCACCACCTCTGGAAATTCCAAAATGCTGAAGAGATTTAGTACTATTTAACTCACATTTCTTCTTAAATAAGCTTTGTTGTTGATGTTTCAAGAAATTTAACCACTTAATATAAGTTGTTGGAAGTACTTTCATGCTGTTGTTAATATTCCTATTTAATGTTCAAATTTCATCCTAATTTCTTCTTAAATTCAAAGACGTTCTTATTTCCTCTCAATAACTATAGAACATGTAATAATAACCTACAAGCTGGGTTCTCTCCTTTTTGAATTATTTAATTCATGGGTTATCAATTTTGTTCTTTTTAAAGAATTCACTTTGGCTTTAATAAACTTCTTTACTATTTGCCTGTTTTCTAATTTATTTTTTATTTCAAAATTTTATTTTAGATACAGGAGTACATGTGCAGGTTTGTTACATGAAAATATTGCATGATGCTGAGGTTTGGGGTAAAGATCCCATCACCCAAGTTGTGAGAATAACATTTGATCGGTAGTTTTTCAACCCACACCCACTCCTGACTTTGGTAGTGTCAAATTGTTTTTGTTCATGTGTGTCCATATTTATGTCTGTATGTGCCCCACTTAAAAGTGAGAACATGAGGTATTTGGTTTTCTGTTCCTGCATTAACTCCAATAGATTATGGCCTCCAACTGCATCCATGTTGCTACAAAAGGTATAATTTTGTTCTTTTGATGGGTATGTAGTATTCCATGCTGTATATGCACCACATTTTCTTTATACAATCTACCATTGATGGCACCTGTGTTGATTCCACGATTTTACTATTGTGAATAAAGCAATAATATAAGCATGAGTGCATTTGTCTTTTTGGTAGAATAATTTATTTTTCCTTTGGGTATATACCTAGTCATAGGATTGCTGGGTCAAATGGTAGCTGTATTTTAAGTTCACTGAGAAATCTCCAGAGTGCTTTCCACTGAGGCTGTTGGCTAAATCCCCAAAACCAACTTCAACAAACATAAAAATAGACAAATGGGACCATTCCCCATGCAAGGACACCAAGTTAACAACTATCTACAAAAATAAAATAAAATAAAATAAAATAAAATAAAATAAAATAAAATATTAAATTAAAATAAAATAAACTTTCGTAAGAACCAAAAATCAGGTAAGCAGTCACAGTACCTGTTTTTAACTTTATATCACTGAAAGAGGCAATGAAGAGACAGAAAAACCAGTTCTAAATCATAGATGCCATCCCTCTCCCACCTCTGGCAGTGGCAACATGGTTTGGAGACCCATTCCTTGGTGCTGTGGGAGGAAGAACACAGAATTGTGAGCAACTGAATTCAGTGCTGTTCTGTTAGAGCACAAAGGAAAACCAGACCAAACTCAGCTGTTGCACACGAACAAAGGGAGCATTTCAACCAGCCCTAGCCAGAGGGGAATCACCAATCCTGGCAGTTTGAACTTGAGTACCCACGAACCTCACAACCTAGAGGCACAGTGCTCTTGGTCGCTAAGTAAACTTGAAAGGCAATTTATGCCATAAGGACTGCAACTTGTAAACAAAGCCGAGGGCTGAACTCCTAGGTGAGTCCTAGGGTGAAGACAGTGGACATACCACATACCGAGACACCAGCTGGGGAATAGTATTACCTCCTCCATAATCCCAGGCAGCACAGCTCATGGCTCCAAAAGAAACACTTGAGGAGAGGAGAGGGAAAAGTGGGGAGAACATCGTTTTGCACCTTGAATACCAGCTCAGCCACAGCAGGATACAGTACTGGTCAGAGTCAAGAGGGCCCCATTCCAGGCCCTAGCTCCCAGACAAAATTTCTAGACAACCCTGTGTCAGAAGGGAACCCACCACCTTGAAGGAAAGGACCCAGTTCTGCCAGCATTTATCACCTGCTAACTGAAGAGCCCTTGAGCCCCGAATAATCAGCAGCAATATCCAGGTACTACATCAAAGGCCTTGGTGAGCCTCTGAAACTTGCTAGCTTAAGGTGAGACTCAGCGTATTACCAGCTGTGATGACTATGGGGCAAAGCTCCTTTTACTTTTAATAAAGCAGAGAGAAAAGGAAAGGGGACTTTGTCTTGCACCTTAGAAACCAAGACTACCACAGGGGATTAGAATAGCAAACAGGCTCTTGCGGGGAGTCTCCAGTTCCAGGTCTTGACTCCTGGACAGCATATCTGGATTTCCTTGAATGGTGAGTCCCAGGCGAGTCAACATTTGCCACAAGCTGACTTAAGACACCTTGGGCCTAAAGGAAATATCAGGGGTAGTCCAGCAGTATTTCTCATGGCCAGGGATGGTGGTGGCTACAGGGTGAGGCTCCTCTTTTCCTTTCCAAAGTGGAAGGAAGAGTAGGAAGGACTGCATCTTGTGGTCCAAGTGTCAGCTCAGCTGCAGTACAATAGAATACCAGATAGCCTTCTAAGGTTTTTGACTCTATCTCTGATTCTTGAAGGTACTTCTGGATCCACCCAGGGCCCAGGCCCGGCTGGCTTTGCCAACTGCTATTGTAGAGCCCCAGGGCCTTGAGTCAACATAGGCACTAGCCAGGGAGTTGCTACAGTGGGCCTTTTGCAAGACCCAGCACTCTGCTGGTTTCAGGTCTGACTCAGCACAGTAATAGCGGTGGTGGCCACAGGGGTGCTTGTGTCACTCCACCCCCAGCTTTAGGTGGCTCAGAACAGAGACAGAGACTCTGTATGTTTGGGAAAAAGTAAGGGAAAAGACCAGGAGTCTCTTCCCTCCACAAAATTCTCCCATATCTTGTCCAAGACTATCCAGGCAGTACCCCTATGAGTCTGCAAGAACCATACCGTTATTAGGTCTTGAGTGCCCCCTAAAACAGATACAGCTTATATCACACACTCAAGCTTTTTCAAATAACTGGAAAGCCTTCCCAAGAAGGATGACTACAAATTATCCCAGGGAAGACTACAATACCTAATTCTTCAATGCCCAGACTCTCAAAGACAACTACTAGCATCAACACCATCCAAGAAAATATGACCTCACCAAATGAACTAAATAAGGAACCAGGGACCAATACTGGAGAAACAGAGATATGTGACCTTTCAGACAGTGAAATCAAAATAGCTGCACTGAAAAAACTCAAAGAAATTCAAAATAACACAGAGAAAGAATTCAGAATTCTATCAAGTAAATTTAACAAGAAATTGAAATAATGAAAAAGAACCAAGCAGAAATTCTGGAGCTGAAAAATGCAATTGGTATACTGAAGAATAGATCATGGTCCTTTATTGGCAGAATGGATCAAGGAGAAGAAAAAATTAGTGAGCTTTAAAAACAAGAACTACAATAGCTTTTCAAGATATAAGCAGCACAATAATATATGAATAAAAACAACCAAAACTGAAAAAGCAGGGGAATGAAGTTAAGGTGAATTTTCATTAGTTTTTCTTTTTGCTTATTTGTTTGGGTATGCAAATAATGTGACGTTGTCATCAGATGAAAATAATGGGTTATAAGATAGTATTTGCAAGCCTTGTGGTTACTTCAAACCAAGAAATATACAATTAATACACATAAAATAAAAATTAAGAAATGAAATCATATCACCAGAAAAAATTATCTCCACTACAGAAAGACAGAAATGAAAGAAAGAAACAAGGGAAGACCAAAAACAACCAGAAAACAAATAACGAAATAGCAGGAGTAAGTCCTACTTATCAGTAATAATGTTGAATATAAAGGGACTAAACTCTTTAATCAAAAGGCATAGAATGGCTGAATAACTTTTAAAAATAAAAAAAACATTGATCTGTCACCTACAAGAAACGCACTTCACCTATAAAGACACACATAGGCTGAAAATAAAGGAATGGAAAAAGTTATTCCACTTAATGGAAACCAAAAAAAGAACAGGATTCAGTATACTTGTATCAGAGAAAATAAAGTTCAAGACAAAAATTCTAAGAAGAGACAAAGAAGGTCATTGTATAATGATAAAGGGGTCAATTCAGCAAGAGGATGTAACAATTTTAAATATACATGCATCCAACACAGAAGCACTCAAATATATAAATGAAATATTTATTATTAGAGCACAAGAGAGAATTGGGCCTCAATACAATAAGAGCTGGAGACTTCAGCACTTCACTTTTAGCATTGGATACGTCTTCCAGACAGAAAATCAACAGTGAAACATCAGACAATCTGTACACAGACCAAATGGATATAACAGATATTTATAGAACATTTCACCCAAGAGCTGCAGAATGCATGTTCTTTCTTTTTCTCAGCACAAAGATTATTTTCAAAGATAAATCATATGTTAGGTCACAAAACAAGTCTTAAAACATTCAAAAAAATTAAAATATCAAGCATCTTCTCTGACCACAGTGGAATAAAACTAGAAATTAATAAAAAGAGGAATTTAGGGAAATTATACAAATACATGGAAATTAAACAATATTCTCCAGCATCACCAGTGGGTCAATGAAGAAATTAATAAAGAAATGTAAAGCTTTCTTGAAACAAATGATAATGCAAACACAACATACCAACCTATGGGATACAGCAAAAGCAGTAACCAGAGGGAAGTTGAGAGCTGTAAGTGCCCACATCAAAAGAGAGAAAAAAAAAACTTCAAATAAATAATGTAATGATTCATATTAAAGAACTAGAAAAGCAAGAGAAAACTGAACCCAAACCTAGTAGAAGGAAAGAAATAATAAAGATCAGGGCAGAAATAAATAAAAATAAAAAATACAAAATATCAATGAGGCACAAAGTTGGTTTTTTAAAAAGTTAAAAAAATTGACAAACCTTTAGCGAGACTAAGAAAAAAAGAGAGAAAATCCAAATAAATAAAATCAGACATGAAAAATGAGACATTACAACTGATACTGCAGAAATTTGAAGGATCCTTAGTGGCTACTATGAGCAACTATATGGCAATAAAATGGAAAATATAGAAGAAACTGACCAATTCCTAAATGCATACAACCTACCAGCATGGAACCAGGAAGAAATTCAAAACCTGAACAGACCAATAACAAGTAACATGATCAAAGCCTATTAATAAAATGCCGTCCAGTAAAGAAAAGCCCAGGACCTGATTGCTTCACTGCTGAATTCTACCAAATACTTAAAGAAGAACTGATTCCAATCTCATTCAAACTATTCTGAAAAATAGAGGAGAAGAGAATCCTTCCTAACTCATCCTACAGGAGAAATATTTTCCTGATACCAAAACCAGACAAAGAAATATCAAGAAAAGAAAATTACCTGCCAACATATCTGATGTGTATTGATATAAAAGTTCTTGACAAAATACTAGCAAACCAAATTTAACAATACATTAGAAAGATCATTCATCATGACCAAGTGGGATTTATCCCTGGGATGCAAGGATGGTTCAACATACATAAATCAATCAATGTGATATATCATATCAACAGAATTAAGGATAAGAACCATGTGATCATTTTAATTGATGCTGAAAAAGCATTTAATATAATTCAACATCCATTTATGATAAAAATCTTCAAAAATTGAGGACAGAAAGAACATACCTCAATATTATAAAAACCATAGATGAAAGACCCACAGCTAGTATCTTACTAAATGGGGAAAAACTGAAAGCCTTTCCTTTTATACCTGGAATCAACAAGGATGCCCACTGCCACCACTGTTATTCAAGATTGTACTGAAAGTCTTAGCTGGAGGAGTCAGACAAGAGAAATATAAAATGGACATCCAAATTGGAAAGGAAAATGTCAACCCTTGTTTCCTAATGACATAATCTTATATTTCGAAAAACCTAAAGACCCCACAAGAAAACTATTAGAAATGACAAATTCAATAAAGTTGCAGGATAGAAAAGCAAATACAAAAATCAACAGCATTTCTATATGACAACAATGAACAACGTGAAACAGAAATGTAAAAAGTAATCCCATTTACAATGCCATAGATAAAATTAAATATCTAGGAATTAGCTTAAACCAAAGAAGTAAAACATCTCTATAATAAAACTATAAAACTCTGAGAAAGCAAATTTAAGCAGACACCAAAAATTGGAATGATATGCCATGTTCATGGATTGGAAGAATCAATATTGTAAAAATGTCCACACTATCTAAAGCAATCTATGGATTTAATGCAATCCCTATCAAAGTGCAAATGCTATTCTTCACAGAAATAGAAAAAAAAATCCTAAAATTTATATAGAACCACAAAGACCCAGAATAGCCAAAGGTGTCCTAAGCAAAAAATGAGCATAACTGGAGGCATTACATTATCTGACTTCAAATTCTGCTACAGAGCCATAGTGACCAAAACAGCATAGTACTGGCATAAAAATACACACATAAACAAATTGAATAGAGAATCCAGAAACGAGTACACACACCTACAGCGAAGTCATTTTTGACAAAGGTGCTAAGAATATATACTGGGGAAAGAAGTCTCTTCAATAAATGGTGCTGGGAAAACTTGATATCCATATGCAACAGAATTAAATTAGACCCTAATCTCTCACCATATACAAAAATCAAATCAAAACAGATTAAAGATTTAAATCTAACACCCTGAATTGTGCAACTACTATGAGAAGACCTTGAGGGAAATCTCCAGGACATAGATCTGGGCAAGGATTTCTTGAGCAATACACTGACAAGTGCAGGCAACTAAACCAAAGATGCACAAATGGGATCACACTAAATTAAAAAGCTTCTGCACAGAAAAGGACACAATTAACAATGTAAAGAGACAACTCACATAATGGGAGAAAATATTTCAAACTACCCCTCTGATAAGAGATTAATCATCAGAACATATAAGAAGCTCAAACTGTATAGGAAAATAATTTAATAATTCAATCAAAAAATGGGCAAGAGATTTGAATAGACATTTCTCCAAAGAAGACATACAAATGGCAAAGAGGCATATGAAAAGGTGCTCAACATCATTTCTCATCAGGGAAATGCAAATTAAAACTACAACGAAATAGCATCTCACCCCAGTTAAAATGGTTTATATCCAAAAGACAGGCAATAACAATGTTGGCGGGGATGAGGAGAAAAGGAAATCCATATACACTGTTGGTGAAAATGTATTATAATAAATTATGGAGAACCACTATGGAGAACAGTTTGGAGGTTCCTCAAAAACTTAAAACTTGAGCTACCATATGACCTAGCAATCCCACTGCTGGGTATATACCCAAAAGAAAGAAAATCAGTATATCAAAGAGATATCTATACTCCTGTGTTTGTTGCAGCACTGTTGGCAGTAGCAAAGATTTGGAAGCAACCTAAGTGTCCATCAACAGATGAAAGGATAAAGAAAATGTGGTACATATATACAATGGCATACTATTCAGCCATAAAAAGTGAGATCCAGTCATTTTCAACAACATGGATGTAACTGGAGATCATTATGTTAAGTAAAATAAGCCAAGCATAGAAAGACAACACATGCTCTCACTTCTTTGTGGGATCTAAAAATCAAAACAATTGAACTCATGGAAATAGAGACTACATAAAGGTTACTGTAGGCTGAGAAGGATAGTAGAGGATTGGTCGGGGGGGGGGGGACAGTTAATGTATATCAACAAAAAAAGAATGAATAAATAATGCCTACTATTTTAGAGCACAATAGGGTGACTTTAGTCAACAATAACTTAATTATATACTTAAAAATAAATCATGTAATTAGATTGTAACTCAAAGGATACATGTAACTCAAAGCACTCCATGATGTACTTGTTTCACATTGCATGCCTATATCAAAACATCTTGTGTTCCCCATAAATCTATGCTATATATCTATTATGTTCCCACCAAACATTTTAAAATAATTTTTTAAAATTAAGAGTTAAAAAGAAACCATCAACAGACAACCTACAGTATGGAAAAAGATGTTGCAAAACTATGCATTTAACAATATGCAGAATCTATAGGAAACATAAACAAATCAACAAGCAAAAAATAAACACCATTAAAAAATGGGCAAAGGGCATGAACATTTTTCAAAATAAGACACACAAATTTCCCCTAAACATGAAAATGCTCAGCATAACTCATCATTAGAGAAATGCAAATCAAAACCACAATGAGATATCACTTCACACCAGTCAGAATGACTATTATTAAAAAGTCAAAAAATAACAGATGCTGGTGAGGCTGTGGAGAAAAGGGAATACTTACATACTGTAGATGGGAATATAAATTAGTCCAATTTATTGAGTTTTATTATAGGTTTTGCAATGCAGGCTTTTATAACATTGTATTACTCTTTCTCATTCTGCCTTTATAGTATGGATTTTCAGGTCACTGATTTGATACATTTCTTATTTTAAATTCACATTTAAAACTATAAACTTTCCTCTAAGGGCTACTTTAACTTCATCACATAGATTTTGATACGTTGTATTTTTATGAATATTTAGCTCACAATACTGTATTTTTCAGTATTCCTGAAATTTTCTCTTTTACAAATTATTAAAATATACTACTTAATTTCCCAGTCATTGAAGTTTTCTTACACATCATATTGCTATTGATTTCTATTTTATTTTAATCTAAGAATACTCTGTATCATTTCAATGTTTTGAAGTATAATTTAATACCTATTTTTTGTTGTCCCAGGATAGGGTACATGTTGGTGAAAGAAACATATGCATTTGAAACCATGTATAAACCAGATATTTAAGTATCATATTCTAAAACTTTTAATTAGTTTAAGGTTTTTATTCAGAAATTTCACCTTCATTGATTTTTTTTTTTTTTTTTTTGAGACAGTCTTGCTCTCCTGCCCAGGCTGGAGTGCAGCGAGTGGCACAATCTTGGCTCACTGCAAACTCCACCTCCTGGGTTCAAGAAATTCCCTGCCATCCTGAGTAGCTGGGATTACAGGAGCCCACCATCACATCCAGCTAATTTTTGTATTTTTAGTAGAGATAGGGTTTTACCATCTTGGCTAGGCTGGTCTTGAACTCCTGATATGTCTGATTATTTTTTATTGTACAATCATTTACTGAGAGAATGATGTTAAAATCTCCCATTGTGCTTGTCAAATATTCTGTTTCTCTGTCAATATTTGCTGCTTTTTTTTTCAGGTTCAACAGAATTTTCAGGTGAGAAACAAATTTATGATTGCTTTGTTTTCTTTTGAGTTGATCCTTTTAACATTTGAAAATGGTCTTCAGCTTTGATAGCATCCTTTGTCTTGAAGTCTACTTGTCTGATATTAATATAGCCATTGGGGCCTTTTATGCTTGCTGACTGTATCTTTCTCCATTCCTTTACTTTATCTGGAATTTTCTACTTAAATTGCATCTTTTTATAAAAGCGTAAGTGGCAACTTTTAAAATTTATTCTTATCTTTTTTATTTTATGTAATTTCAACTTTTATTTTAGATTCAAGGGTACACATAAAGGCTTGTTATCTGGGTATATTGCATGATACTGAGATGTGGGGTGAAATTGGCCCCATCAGCCAGGTACTAGGCATAATACCCAATAGGCAGTTTTTCAACTCTTACCTTTCTGCTCCTCTCCCTTCTCCAGTAGTCCCTAGTTTCTATTGTTGCTATTTTTATGTACACGAGTACCTAATGTTTAGCTGCCACTCGTAAGTGAAAACATGTAGCATTTGGTGTTCTGTTCCTGCATGAATCAGCTTAGGATGATATCCTGCAGCTACATCCATGTTGCTACAAAGGACATTTCATTTTTTATGGCTCAGTAATATTTCATAGTATGTATGTACCACATTTTCTTTATTCAATCCACTGTTAGGGCACCTGAGTTGATTTCACATCTTTGCTGTTGTGAATAACACTGTGAAACCATATGAGTTCAGATGTCTTTTTGGTAGAATGATTTATTTTCCTTTAGGTGTATATCCAATCATGGGATTGCTGGATCAAACTGTAGCTCTGCTTTAAATTATTTGAGAAATCTTCAGAATGCTTTCCACTGTGACTGAATTAATTTACATTTCTACCTATAGTGTTTATGCATTTCCTTTTCTCTGCAGCTTTGCCAGAATGTTTTATTTTTTACTTTTTAATAGTCATTCTGAATAGGGTGGCATGGTATCTCACTGTGGTTTTGATGTGCATTTCTCTGGTGATGACTGGTGATGTTGAACATTTTTTCATGTTTCCTGAACACATGTATGTCTTCTTTTGAGAAGTATCTGTTCACGTATTTTGTTCACTTTTTAATGGGGTTATTTTTCACTTATTGATTTGTTTAGGTTCATTATACATGTTGGATATTAGACCTTTGTCATATGCACAGTTTGCAACTACTTTCTCCCCTCTGTAGGTTATCTTTATTTCTGCTTGGCGATGGAGCAGAGAGAGTCCCATGGCACCATAATCTATGCCCAGGAAGGATGGGGAAGCTCAAGTTGCTGGTCCAGGCAAGAAATTGCCCTCAATGCCTGGAGCTCTGCCTTGAGTGAACTGGAAGGGGTCCACTGGAGGATCTCAGGGAAACCAGCAGTGACACAGACCAGTTCCGCATTGCCAAGATGGTCTTGCCTGCAAGTCTTGTTGCCTCAGGAGAAATCACAGCTGTAGCAGCTCTCCTCCCACTTTAGGCCTGTGATGGGGGACAGAACAATTACAGCACCTACAGCTGAGGTGCCTTTCCACAATTCTGGCTGTGGAGGCCCCTACCCTGCCCTGGAGCAAGCACTCCAATCTTTTGCCTGAGACTAATATGCCTGCATGGCCATACTGCCAAGTCACCAAAGAATGATTAACTTTGCATGCACACAGATGAAAAATGACATTCTGCTCTCAATCTAGGGTCTGGGAAAGTGCCTGCAGCTTTTTCTGATGTCTTTCCCTCTCAGCATTTCCAAGCCTCTTCCCAAGCTAGTGCCAGGCCATGGGAAAAACAAGGTGCTCTCCCTCACCCTGGGTTGCTCAGATTCCCCAGTGTACAGATAAGTTACAGAGGGAGGGTCTCTACCTTTGTCACATACTGGGGCTTCACTCACTTCTATCAGCTATACATCACCATGGAGGCTGTTTGCACAAATTCTGTTTCCCAGCATCGAGGGTGTCCTTCACAGTGCTGGTGGATTTCCATTTTCCTTTTTGAAGCAGGGCTCACAGAATTTATCTTTATGCACTATGTTGCTATTTCCAAGTGGCTGAGGCACGCTAAAAGCCTCTCATCTTCCTTCTTGGGGGCAAAAAATCTATCTTTAAATTGAAGGTTTTAGTCAATTAACATTTGTTTTAGTTGTTGATATGGCTGCATTTAAGTCTATCATTTTATTATTTAAGTTTATTCTTGCTAAGTTATTTGCATTGATCCCCATTTTTGCCTTCAATTCTTTAATTATTTCAAAATTCCTTTTCAATTTTTCTGTTAGGTTTTAAGCTACATTTATTTGTATTAATTTGTGACTGTTCTTAAAATAATTTGCATATTTAAATTTTTATATACTGTGTAGAGTTACCATTAGACAGGTTCATGTGACGTTTGGAAGCCTTGTTTAACCATGTAGCAATCTACTGTCCTATACTCTACATTACAGTTGTCATATGTATCCACCTGCTTATATTATAAACTTCAGAAGACACTACTATATGGTTTTTGTTTTAAACAGTCAGTTTTATTAAACAGAAGGTTTTTTTATTATTATATTTTATGTTACTGAAATCTTCACTTTTTCTTATGGTCTTCAGTCAATTCTAACAGTCTAAGTTTCTTTCTGGAATCAATCTCCCTCAGCAGTAAGGAAGGAAGAACTTCCTTAGATTCTTATAGTACCAATCAGCTGTCAGAGAATTTCCTTGGTTTTCCTTTATCTGAAAATATATTCTTGCAGAATATTTACCAGAAAAAGTATTATACATTGATAAGATGATCACAGATGTTATTCCACTATTATTTGATCTCCATGGTTTCTGATAAATCCAAAGTCACTTGACCTGTTATTCCTTTGTATGTAACATTGTTATTTTTCTCTCTGGCTACTTCCAAGATTTTATTTTTATTCTTAGTTTACGGGAGTTTGACTATAATGTTCCTATATGAGGTTATTTTATTTGGGTTTTCTGAGCTTCTTGTATGTGTAAATTCACATCATTTAAGAACTTTAGAAACTTTTGTTCACTATTTAAATAATTGTTTTTTCTGATTTTTCTCTTTCTCTTTTTATCTCATATTGTGCTACCTATATTTTAAATCTGTTGAAATTTTTTCTCGTCTGTGAACTTTTGTTCTATTTTTAAAAAATATATTCTCTCTCATCTTTAGATTTTCTTTAAATCCACTGACTCTGTCATATTTACTGTGTGTCTAAATCCATGCACTATTTTGTATTTCAGATATTATATTTTTCAGGTCCAGAATCCCCTGATATTTTCTTTTCATCTTCAAAGGTTTTCTCTTTTTCTTTAATTTGTGACCACTTACAACAGCTTATTTAAAACCAAAAAATCAAAACTATGGAAGAGTTAGGAGTTGATCTCAACTGATGTTTTGCATTGAAAATGAATCACGTTTTTTCCAGCTTTTCATATTTCAAGTTAAAAAAAACTGGATTTGGTTGTGTATATTGCACAATGTATGTGTACAGTGTCTAGTTTTGTTATATTGTTCTGAAAATGGTGGTATTTTTGTTTCGGCAGAAAATGCAGGCAATTAACTTGATTACACCAAACTCTAATTCTATTTCACTTGAAGCAAGTGACAACTCAAATCTCGATTCTTTCATTTATAACAATGTTGAGTCTGTAGTTTCAGGTGCAGTTCCCAGCCAGTCAGGCTTTTGCTTAAAGTTCCCACACATACCCGAGGCTTTCATTTTCTGCATCATTCCATTCTGTGATGAACTCCTCTCTTTCCTTCAGCTGTGGTTGCCATAGGCTCTATCTCATGATGCTTCTGGATATAAAGCCAGCAGGCTTTCTACAGAAGTGTCATTGTCATACAGCAAGAAATGAGGCTACAACCACAGTGTCAGGAGACTTATATTTTACCATTCACTTTTTCCAAGGTTTAAATCCCCTTCAAAATCTGTCTGCCTTGGGTCATGCTCCAGAGCCTTCAAGCAGTTGTTTTGTTTTGTTTTTTTGTTTCTCCAAAGATTACCCTTACCTATGAAAGTTTCAGTCTACTGCGAACTTCTTCCTTCAAAGCTAAAATGGAATTTCACTGTAGGGTTTTAGGCAGTAGTGTAATATATTAAATTTGCATTTCATCACATCATTGCAGAGCTTTGTTTCTCAGAGTGGCCCACAGGATAGCAGCTTCTGAAATTTTTTTGAAATGCTGAAACTTTGCCAGGCCTGGTGGCTCATGCCTGTATTCTCAGTAATTTGAAAGGGAAGGTAGAAAGATTGCTTGAGGCCAAGAGTTGGAGACCAGCAACGTAAGGAGACCCCATCTCTACCAAAATGTGTATAGTTTTTAATTAGCTAGGTGTGGCGGTGCACAACTGTAGTCCCAGCCCCTCAGGAGGCTGATTCAGGAGGATCTAGTGAGCCTAGGAGTTTGAGGTTACAATGGGCTGTAATTGTACCATAGCACTCCATCCTGGGTGACAGAGTAAGACCCTGTCTCTAAAAATATCTAAAAAATAAATACTGAAACTTTTTAGAAAGGCTGAAACTCAGCCCCTCTAAAGACCTGCTAAATCAAAATCTGCACTTTAACAAGATTCTCAGCCAATTTGTCTCCACATTAAGGTTTGAGAAACACTACCACAGAGGATGACTTGCAGTGGTTTAAAGAGACAAGTAAACCAATTCGAAAATTACTTTGTGATCCAAATGAGAAATGATAAAGATCTGAGCCAAGGCTGTCCTTTGAGAAAAGGTATTAACAACAGACCAGTGAGATCTGCAGAGGCAAAAGGAAAACGTTATTTTCTAAAAGCAACATGGAGACTGGGGAGATGCAGCTTTCAGTGCAACACTGTGAAGTCTGAGGAAGGTTTAGGGAGCAGAAGTTTAAAAAGGCAAAAAGCACAGGATGCAGGGAGCAATCAGGTGCAGGGTTTTGACGGAACAGGCTTTAAGTCAGACATTGCAAGTCTATCTTTACTGGCGGGCATCAAGGGTCTGCTGGTGGTCACTTGGGAGAATAGCTAGCTGAAGTCTATCTCTGCACAGACAACAGGAACTGGTTTGGCTTGACAGTAGAAAGGGAGGTCCTGTTACACTTTTACAACATCTTTCTGAAAACAAAGTGCAAGACCACTCCCTCACTCTGCTATCGTTGTAAGAGGTATTAAGAAATTATTTTAGGCAGATAGAGAGAAAAAGGGGTCCTTGGGAAGTTGTCGTTTCTTTTAAAGCAGCTCCGGAAACATTTGTTGACTAGCAAGAAAGCACCAGCTCTTAAAGCCCAGGTGGCAAGCTTTGATATGCAAATACCCACCATTAGAAAAAGGGTCCACCTAAACATAGCCATTCCCACTGTCTTCTTCTTGCCCTTGCCCCCACATATGCCTGGCAACATGGCCACCCCCACATATCCCCATGTGTGTAGAACATCATGGTGCCCTACATTTGCATATTAGAAGGCTCAGGTGGGAGGGCCAGTTTCTTCTTGGGCTATGTGAATGACATACCTGGTCAAACCAATCCTCTAGGCCCTATGGAAACCAGACACCGCTTCCTTCAACATCTCAATATAAACACCACTTTCCCGTGACACACAGGGTTTTTAGTTTGTTCAAATCCCCCCTCCCTCTGTCTCTGTATGGGGAAGCTGTTTTCTTCTCTTTTCCTTCTTTCTTGCCCATTAAACTCTTCTCTCCTTAAAACTACTCCACGTGTATCTGTGTTGTTGATCCTATCCATGTGAGACCAAGAACACTGGTGTCCCTCCAGTCATCAGAGCTGTATCCCTACGGCTACCAGGTTCTGTTTTGATTTTGAGCACCTCAGTTAGCCATGGGGAGTTCATTTTGTCTGTTGACCAGGGACGTAGGGCCTGGTAAATAATTAGATAAGGAGGTAGGAAGAGTCTAGAAGGACTTTGGGTTTCAGTTTCAAACAATAATTAATTTCATGGAGACATGGATTACAGGAGAGGGGATATATATGTTACATCTACAGGCTGAGTTTAAAGTGTCCATGGAATATTCAGGTGGAGATGTCAAATATGCAAATAAATGGGCCCAAACGGTGGATTGGGTATCCAAACTGTGGATGAGCTATTCATAACTACATTCACCCTTGCCTTTCTCAATTATAAAGGAGAAAATCTTAATAATTAATTCTATAGCCCACATTGAAGTTATGGGTGGCCATGTAGAGAGTTTAACAGAGATATATCTGAACATATGCTTGGTGGGTTTTCTAGTGAAGATTCTGTTTCCTAATAAAAAGAGACAGACTTCTTTCTTTTTCTCTCTTTTTGGATCATGGATGCAATGCCAAGAGATGCAGTAGCCATTGTGTGACTAGGAAGCAACAAGCATTATTATAAAAATGATATGATAATAATTCTGGAGCAGAAAAGCAGCTGGAACTTAAAATATTGATGACTAGAAGGTCTCCTGCAAAAGCCATTGGCTGCCTACCTCTGGAATTAATAGTTAATATGTGTGAAAAAAAATGCCCTATTTCTTTCAGCTACTATTTGTCAAATTTTGTGGTAGTTACAACTGACACTTTCCTAATTGATAAAGCGTCTATGTAAAGGACAACTCTAGAAAGAGGGCTTAGCAGGAGACAGATCCGCTGAGTAGTTATAGCAGTTGAAGCCTTGGATTTGAATAAGATCACCAAGTGAGAATATTACAGAGTAAAATGAAAAGAGGGCTGGGAATCAAGCATTGTAGAATATTGACATGTCACAGAAACTAGTAGAGGAAAAGAGCAGCTGAAGAAAGGCATACAATCATAAAGAGAAGGACAGAAAAAGAGAAAACTGTGTCCTAGAAATCAAGAGAAAAAGTGTCAGGGTTCAAATGCTATAAGCTGTAGAAGTAACCGCTGCGGGAGACCAGAATATGCCATTCCAAAATGTAACTGGAGGAGACCAGAATATGCCAGCCCAAAATATGTCTTTTTAGCACAGGGATTATTTTGAGAAAAAGCAGACACAGGAAAAGTTCTAAACACAGAGTAGAACATATCCTTTTGTAAGGAAAATTTGCATCTGTAAAGAAAATCTCCTTTCAGGGGTGTCTCCCTCTCTGAACCAGAAAAAGAAGGATGACTAAATCGCAAGAGATTCATCAATAGGAAAGGCAGGGACTTAAATCTGCAAAACAAATCTTATTCTTGTTTGCCCTATTTTTCCTGGTCACCTCCCTACAACTAACCTTCCTCATTTTTTAATTTGTTTCAGTTGAAGATGATATATAAACCAGCGTTTTTGGCTCCCCTTTGAGAGTTACTCATTCCCTGAGTATCTCCCATGTGTTCATGAGCTATCGATGTGAATAAACTTCTCCTTACTTTTCTCTTATTTATCTGTCTTTTGTTACAGGAGTCCCAGCTGAAAATTTAGAAGGGTAGAAGTAAAATTATATTTTCTTCCCTTACACCATGCACAGAAAAGTATTCACTAGATTTGGTGATATTTGGTGATGTTTGATAAAGCATGTTAGTGGAACAGGAATCGGGTTCTAACAAATCTGTCTGAGAACAATCTGCTTCACATCCACCCCCTGGGCCATATGCATAACCCCAGCAAGTGTGCCTTTCACAGCATGCTGTTAGTTCCAGAGCAGATGATGAAAAGGAATGTTGATGAATCATTGCTCCATACGAAAATATAATTCAAAGTGCAGGCTTTATTGATAGAAGGACAGTAGGATCTTTCTTACTGTAAAAGACAGCGTATTTTATATACCTTAAAAATAAAAATAAAGCTTAAGTTTAGACACACCTACCAAGTGGGCAACAGGGTAGACTTTCCTGACCCTTTCATGTTTCAAAGAACAGCAAGATTCCAAGGATCATTGTCTGCCTATAGTTCCTGGCAGCTGTGACACAGGCCCCAAGTGTGCTTTGAAGATGACAGGCACTTAAGTCAGTGATGTAGGTGCAGAAAGGAAGAAAAAATGATAAAACGAAATAAGGGAAATATAGTAAAGAAAAGAACTTGTTAAATATTTCTATCTTCTTCCTGACAGCAATCAATAATATGGAAATATTCATGTAAGGAACATTTAAAGATAAATTATATACAAAAAGTTACAAAAAAGAACCTCAGATGTAAAAATTGATTAAAAAGGAGACAGCCCAAACTTCAATGCCCAACTTAGCACTGAGGGGTCTTCATAGCAGTGGGAAACATTCCTTTTTTCTTTTTATTGCTATGGAATTGGTGAGAACAACTTGAAAAAGCCTGTAGGAATTTAAAAGTCTTTCTACCTTTCTTCTTTTCTTTTTGAGAATTATTTTAACCTTAAGAAGATGGATGAAAAATGCACACGGTAATTAGTAAAAGTGAAAAGTTGGTTACGAACAATTAAAGCCCTTTCTGTTTCACTAGGTTTTTATTGTTAAATGTTGTCACTGATTAAATATGAGGCTAAGACATTGACTACGTCTCTCAAAGACCCGTATAGCAAAATACAGATCAAAGGTAAAAAGCAAGTCAAGAAAACCCACAAAATAAGCTTGTTAACGACATAAAATGAATAAAAGGCTCACATGAAAAACGTACATCTCTATCTTGAGCATTCCACTAGGCACTTTGTGCCCAGAAAACTACGTATGTGGGGTTATGCATTCATTACCTTTTGCAAAACATTGTTCACCAATGGAAACATAGGACAGATGAACAGGGCTAGCTACATAATGTGAGGTCAAGTACAAAATGGTATGTGGGGCCTCTTGTACAACAGGCAGGAAAAAGGCAGTGCTATAAAAATCACTTAACATATACATTTTTGTGCTTTCTTCTACAGTCTCTGACTCGACTTATCATGGTGTGTATTATTTGCCATTTAACAGCATTCTAAATCTTTTTAAATTAAAGTTTTAAATAATTTGCCTGAATTTTACCATTCTGCTATTATACAATGTCCATTTTAAATGAAAATATGAGTGCATTTTAATCACATGTAGCATCACCAAATTACACAATTTGAATTCCTTATCTTGTATATGTATGTCAGTCTTACCAGAATAGTGGAATGATTCCACAAAACTAATGTTGGGCTCAGAGCGTGATATCTCACAATTAGGCACCTTAGCATAATAAATATTTTAACCTGAAGAAAATCAAGAACACTCCGGAAGACAGATGGTTTCTCTGATCTTTTCAATTCCCCCTTTCTCCCTGAAAGCAGGCCCTAAACCTAGGAAGGTAACTCTCTGACTTCCTCCCCTCCTTCTTCCCTAAACACCTTCATGTGATAGGCATCCTGCCCTAAACCTGGAGAATGGGAATGTCACAGAGACACAGAAAAGAATATGAACAAACAGGACTTCCTGAATCCCCAGTTTATTACCATCAGAGCATAATCCTTTGTGCCCAATCACGTTTCTTCACAGCTAGATTCTTCTTTAATCAGACTTAGCATAAAATATACACACATTTCCCTGTTTCCTTTGATCTTCATTTCCTTCTGAAGACTATCTCTCATGTCATGTAATATTTATTTATTTATTAAATAAATCAGTAGGCTTTTCTCCAGTTTGTCTCTCATTGTTAGTTTTATTTTCAAGCCCAGCCAGGACGCTGAGACCTTCCTCCTCTAAACTAAGTCAATTGTTTTAATTTTACTGCTTTTTAAAAAATTAAATTTAAAAAATTCATGTTGGTAAATTTAATTTTAGTAAAATAAATATAAAATGTACTGTTTTCACCATGTGTAAGTACACAATTTCGTGGTATTGGACACAGCAATTTATCACCATCTTCATTTCACTTCTTGATGTACACACATTCTAGCAACACTCTCTACCTGACCGATGAGCAAGGAAGAACTGAAAATGAAAGAATCTAGTTACTCTATTTTTCCCTTTCCATTTATGTCAATATTTTCAATGTAAGTGGTTAGCTAATGCAAGGAAGTAACATAAATAAGAGCATAACAGTATTCCTTGGCTGTTTGTGTTTTTAGAATGCCATTATTATCTTCTTTCTGGATTAGAAGCAAGTTTTGGTTCAAAAGGAAAGCGTAGCCTCTAGTGAAGTCAGTCATAGACGTAGCGTTCTACCTCCTAGTGGCTTTGAGTGTTACTGAATTCCTATACGTCATATTTCGCTAGACTTGTGTGCTATGTGCAAATGAGGCAGTAAGGAACTGTGGACATCTACGTTACACATACTGCGTACATCTCTGGTGCTCCATTTTCCCATTGGACTTCACTTACAAAATACAAATTAAAAGATAAAAATGTTGAGAATTTCAAGATGGTGCTAGCAGAGCATTAAACTAGGTGTGGCGCCTTCTGAGAGCAAGGCCCTTGTGACTGCACAAGTGGTAGGCTCAGGAGGCCAGGGCTGCAGACAAAGGAGAATGAAAACAATACAAAGTTCTTGCACTTATAGAGCACTTTGTAGTCTACAAAACACATTCTCACCCTTTGCCTCTGAAATGTCACATTAGTTTTATCTGCTGGCGAGCAGGCACTACTCCTAAAGAACTAGAGAGATGCTTAACTAGCCCAAGTTCCATGACTGACCAAGTGCCTAATGTGGACTAGAAGCCAAGCATTCCATTCCCTAGCTCAGCCCTCAGCTCACATGTCCTTTCCACTCTGAGAAGAGCCATCAGACTGCAGCGGAAGAGACTGCCTTTGTCTGTCCTTTGGGTGAATTTTCTGTGTAATTCTCGACACAGCAAAAAGCCACTGAATTATTGTCCATCTAATATGTTGGTGCCAGGGCTGAAGGAACAGGATGATCAGGGTCAATAAAAGTGATTCAGTGACATCTCCCTGAAGGACACAGGCTCTGAGGAAGGATTTGAAGTGAATATTGAGTAGAGGCAAAGGCTGTGTGGAAAAGAAATGCCCTCCTCCAGAAAAAGCAAGGGAGAATGAGCAAAGAAATCAGTCTGAAAAGGCCATGTTGTATGCCTATGTGAAGAGTATGAGCTGAAGATGCCATGCTTGGCAAAAATTTCTCTAATTCAATCTCACAACCCATCTGCGTAAAGTTGTTTCCTTCTTCACCCTGTTAGGTAGTTAAAGCAGTGATCTTTATCTGTGGTCCTTTTTACTTGTAACCAAACATCCCATAGATAAAACTAACACAGGCAAATGTGTATGTGTGTGTGTGTGTGTGTGTGTGTGTGTGTGTGTGTGTGTTTGTGTGTGTGTGTGTGCTTAGCATGTTTTTAAACTCATAGTTCTGTTTTTTGGTTGGTTTTTAATAAAATGATTTAACAAAATGGAAACAAGTATATACCACAAATTCACTAAAAATACTCAAGTAGATAATATATCAATTAGATAAATATTTAAGTATTCCAAGGATACATATCTAATTTTCTCACTAATGTTGCATGTTAAAATCATTTGTTATTAGTTATTGCTTTGCCTAACTTTACTTTCTGTCACCCAGCTAGACTAGAATACCCCTTTTATTTTTACAGACAGGGTCTCCCTCTGTCACCCAGGCTGGTGTGCAGTGGCACAGTCATAGCCCACTACAGTGGTGACCTCATGCCATCATCCATTTTTAACTCATCAAACATCTTTTTGATTGGTCAGTGTTTCTTACACTTAGCTTTTCTGCAGAAGCTGGAAGCAAGTTTGCATCCAAAGCCATTTTTCAGGGGCTTTCATTTGAGCCCACTCTTACAAGAAGGCAAGACAGCTGTATACTAACTGATGAAAACTGCTCTCATTCAATAGCCCCAGAATCTTTTATCATCTGAACATAACTGCCAACATCTCACTCACTCACTCACCTTGAAAGAAAACCTACAACATCAATGTAAGCAACACAAAACCCCTGTGATTGTGTTCTCTTTGGGTGAAAAGAAAATCATAGCTGCTTCATTGCCTTCTCTACATTTTTCCTTTTGTCCTTCTGATATTTTCCTGAAAAAAACTGATTTCATTTGCTACCTCTATTCACTGATATTAGAAACATAGCAATATTTGTTGCCCAGACATAAGATTTTAAAATCCCTGGTAATAGAAAATAAACTAGTGAAGCAATTTCTTCACCTGGTGACCTGACTCACAAGAAGAAATTATCTGAGTGGATAGAGAGTAATGCAAACCATTGCAGAACTCACTGATGAAGGAAGTGTTAGATACAAATGCCCTGGGAGCTATCAGCTGTCCTTATTCATCCCTTCAACCCCACAACCCAACACACTGTCTGGAAAATGACAGAAAGAACACATGTCAGTTTTGATATTTTAGTCAAAAACTTACATTCTTCAGTGTTTGACTCTGAAAATGAAATGTTGGAAATGATTAGGTAAATTAATCCAGAGTTTAAGACAGAGAAAAGAAGAATTCATTCTTTGTAACCGCTGTTAGTGTGAATTTAAGCATGACACAATGTTTTTGGCAGCTCTGTTTTTAAGAAGGCAAATGACTGGATTGCAGATGAGCTAAAATATGCAAATTCTTCACCAGCTTAAACCACTCAAGCAGGTAGCCAGGTGATCCATTCTTCACCAGCACATAAGTGGATCAATGAAAGTAAAACTGCCTCTTCGCCTGGTTATGCCCCATTTTTTTGGATAGTTAGTAATGCAGCTCATGTCTGTTTATAGCTACACGACTATAAATAATATGGTCTCCCTCAGGCATACTGTGAACAATAAAAAGTTTTCAAGAATAATAATAATACTAAAAGTCGATGAACTATATTAATACAGCATAAATACAAAGTTGTTGCCTGGCAATTCATCGTACAGCATTCACTGAAAATTCTTAACAAGGAGAGATTTTTGTTACCCCCAGGGAGTCTCCTTTATCTTTCCCTGAACATCTAGATTTAGATGAATGAAAGCAGTCTTATAAAAATCCTATGAAAAAGAGACATAATCTTCCATCTCCAAAGGGGGAAAATTAAACGAAACAAAATTTGTTAATAATAGCCCACTGAGAATTTTTACTAACGTGGCAATAATCTCAGCCCCAGAGGAGAGATTCACCCTGGCTAGAGCAATGCTTGCAAAATGTGTCCAAAGCCCACTGCAAAATGCAGATTCTTATTGTTCAAGAAAAATAAAGACCACAGTTTAGATATATTCCAAAGCCAAATCCCATAAACTCATAAGCAAAACTTAAGTCATCTCAATTTCCCCAAAACGTGCTCTCTAATCACAAACACAAAACATAAGCTTTATACCCTTGTCAGCCTGATTCAGTGAAATTACACTGATCAGCTATAGACAAATCAGTTTAGATGCTTGATTTACCCTAAAAAAGAAAACATTCTTTTCTTAGTGACTTAGGTGTCACAACCTAGCACAAGAGTGAGAGGAGGGAGAGGATCAGTAAAAATAACTAATGTATACTCGGCTTAAATACCTGGGTGATGAAATCACTGGTACAACAAATCTCCACGACACAAGTTTACCTATGTAACAAACCTGCACTTGTACTCCTGAACTTGAAAGTTAAGAAAAAAGACACTTTAAAATTCTGTACTTTTGATATTTACCAAAGAATACAGCGTTGAATTTTCTATTATAGTACTCCTCTTAAAAGCATGTTACAGAATTTTAGTGGAGTACTAGCTAAAGGATGTTCACTTTATTTCTTCCCATACATAATCTAAAATTATCCTTGTAGTTTCCTTCCAGATTACAAGACAGTGGTTAAACTTGACCTGTGCCATCTTACACCGGATAGAACAACCGAACTATTTTACAAAACTAGACTTTGTTGTGTAGCGTGTTAGCTGCAAGCTTTCTCTGAAATGTGCATTGCAAGCATATGTTCAGTACATCACAATATGTTTCCTTTATGAAGACCCCTGGTTTGCTACCAGGGAAAAAAATAGCTCCTCCTTAACCATAATGTTTTCTCTCTCTTTGCTTTGGCTACTTGGAAGCTAAGAGCCAAATTTATGGCACACTTTAGTAAGCATGAAGCATCTAATATCACAGATTTTATAATAAATTTTAATTCTAGCTGACATTATTTCCCCTCCTTAATTTTCTTTTTCACCTGTTTGCTTCACTTACCTTAATTCTCATCTTGCTTTTCAGGTTTTACCCCTGAGGCTTCTTGAATCATTTTTGGAACAACGAAGGACATAAGTAAATTGTTATCACGCAAATGGCTGAGATTTATAAACTCATAACCATTTGAAATCCACTAAATATCACTTTTATTGTACAAATTGTATGTTTTGACCTGCTATACAAAACCTACACTAACACTATACAAATTTAACATTTAACGTTACATATTTAATATTATCAAAAAGAAGTAAGTAAAAAATTAAAAGAAACATGCATTTCTCAATAAGTATTTAGAATAATGCAGAGTCAGAAAAAAATACATTTCTAGGCATAGGCAGATAAGGACTTTCCATAATACATCTTTTTGTTAACACTAGCAGGCATGTCAGCTTGCCTGGGTTCAGAGTTTCTATCTCAAATTGCATGAATGAGCAAGCCACAATAAAACCTGAGAATGATTTAGGAACTTAGGCTCAGCTTTTGCTTCATATTTCTTCTGATAAAAGTGTTTCTAAAAGTATAATCTTTAGTGCCAAGAAGTCAATTTACTTAAAAAATTGCCAACTCTGCCAATAACCAGTCATATGAAAGCAACCCTTTTGCATTGGGTGTGAATAAATTAAATGAACAAACACATCCTGCTAAATCCAGCCCTGAAAGAAAGTTGTTTCTCTGTGGTTAGGCTCTTTGTAATGAGAAATGGAAACAGCAAAAGTCATCTGAGTAATCGTGAGGTTTTCCATATGGCATTCATTTTAGAAAACACTTTTGTCTTATCCAAGGCACAAAAATCTACAGAGACCCATCTGATCCCAGTGTTTCAGTGAAAAATGAGGGCCACTCCATAAATAAACCCTTCCTCTGATGAGATAAGAATTATACAAAATTGGACAGGTAATATAAAAATCATGATGAAGATTTGCATATTGTTGCCAAATTCTCATACAGGTGTAAGCTGGTAATACAGTCATGCATCACTTAGCGTCAGGCACACATTCCGAGAAATTCATTAGGTAATTTTGTTATTGTATGACCATGATGGAGTGTACATACACAAACCTAGATGGTATAGCCTACTGTATACCTACACTATATTGTATAACCTATCACTACTAAGCTACAAACCTTAGCATGTGGATTTACTGGATACTGCAGGCAGTTGTAACACAATGGTAAGTATTTGTGTATCTAAACACAGAGAAGGTACAGCAAAAATATGGTATTACTATTTGATGGGACTATCATTGTATAAGTGAACCACTGTTGATTTAAATGCCATTATGCAGCACTTGACTGTGTGGATATTGCAAATACAGAGATTGAAAATTCTCTGTCATTTCTATATTGATTCTGATGCTGGGTACTACCAGACTACTTGTGAGACAGAGAGAGGTAATTAACATCTTTGAAATTTTTGAGTCTGTCTTTGTGATCTATAATAGTGGTCAATACCTGTAGGCCATATCTGGTCTGTCTCCTATTTATGTGAAAAACAGTTTTATTGGGACATAACCATATCATCCTCTATGTCTTATCCTTTGCCACAGAAAAGATATGATTTGCAAAACATAAAGTATTTTTTAACTGGCTTTTTACAGAAAAAATTTAATGACATCTGAGCTAAACTGTGATCATGTTTTTTATGAATTTCTGTATATGCCACCTTTTGAAACACATCCTTTAATAATTCTTTCAGAAACTGTTTACAGGAGGGAAAATAGTTCTTTTTTGTATCCTTGGCAATTCCTTAATTTAACCTTCCTTCTTGAATAAAAACTTTCAGTGTTAAATTCTGTTTGGCGATTTTTTATAAGATAGTATTTTCTTGTCTTATGGTACTTCGCATTACTGATTTAAAAAAAAGTCTACTGTGATTCTAATTACTGTGTAAAATTCGTCTTTCCTTACTAATCACACATAAAATTTCATTTTTTTTCTTGATATCTGCTAGTTTGAGGACAATGTTTCATGGTGGATTTATTATCTATTCTGATGCATGAGCGTACATTTCATTCTTTACAAGCTTTCTTCGTTTAAAAAATTACAGCCATTATTTTTTGAAATATTGATCTTTTATTTCCTTTAGTCCTCTTCCTTGATTATATGTTGCAGTCTAGTACTGTTAGTCTATTAATATCCTCTCCAGTCCCTAATTTCTCTTTTATATTTTTCTTTATCTCAGTATTTATGTTAGATTGAAGTTACCCCACAACCATTTTTTGATTCTTTGGATTCCATAAACTCTGTACAGATTAAAGTTTAACTAGAATATTGAGTTTTTATTTCAAGTCTATATTTTTCATCTCCACAAGTTATCTATTTTCATATATATCTTTTCTTCCTTTTTGCTTTTGGTTATTTATTTTTATAAATATCATTTCTATTATTATACCTCTGAATTTAGCAATGAAATGTTTCTAAGTAATTTTTAGATTGTTCTTTAATTCTGTAAGAATCAATTATTTCCTCATTAGCTAATTCAGCAGCAATCTACTTTGGCTTGACTTATAAGCTCTGGAAGATTGGTTTGTAGGCTCATCTTTTTTCAAAGAAGACAATTACGAATGTAGGCTCATCTTAAGCAATTTTATTGTTGTTTCTTTTGTTATTGCTGTTGCAGTTATTCTTCTCTTCTACATTATCATTCTGGTTTTGGGACAACCCTGACCCATAATGTCTGCCCCATGCAGAAGTAGGTCTAACACTGGCGCCTTAAAGCTCCCATCCTTTGGTGAGCTCAGGGATATTTCCCTCCCTGACAGGTAATACTATGTAAGTACTCATAATAGTGACAATAAGGCTTATTACCTTTTCCCCCATTTCTGTAAGTATTGAAGTACATAAAAGCTACAGTGCAGGCAATTAACAATCACAACTTTCCTTACTAAGTTTTTGAGAGCCTGGTTTTATGCCACGTTCCTAGCTCCACCCACTTCCTAGCTTCAAATATACTTAGAGACTGTCACGCCATAGGAGATAAGCTTTTCCCATTTCCAGACTCAGAGCTCTGCTTTGTTTGATGCCTTGTGTTTTCCTTCCATTTGTAGGGTAAGAAATAACTAATTTTTGAGCACTGATATATCTTTTTATTTCCATTTTCATGTTTACTCTGTTACTCCTATATTTTTGTTGCAAAAAAGAGGAGGAATTTGAAGCACACACTTTATTTTACTATGTCATTTTGAGAAGATAGAAGAGTGAACATTGAAATTAGAGAATTAGACTAGTGAAAGTACAGAGTCTAGAACACACGTAAAATACGGTAGTTAATTTTAGCTAAGGCCTTTTATGATCAGTTAATGATATATCTTTATTTGATTTATAAATGGCAGGCTAGATTAAGGTTAATAAACTACTCATTTCATAAAGGAGAATTGATTGCTTTAAACTCATCATCTCTGTTAGGAATTTTACTAAATGATGGTAGTTGAGATGGTAGGTTTGAATGACAGTTGTTTATTCTAGACTGGTGCCCTAATTAAATCAACCTTGTAATCAAACATAGCATGTGACTGGATAGAATTATTTAGCCTTTCAAGGCTTCAGTTTTCTTTTCTATTCAATGAAGATGTTTACAGCACAGGCTTTAACTGAATAATTCCATCCATTCTTAGGATCATATCCCTATGGAAATCATCTAAGCAAAACAGCCTCATATAATTTGGGAAAAAAAAATATTAGAAATAATCCAAACATTCAACGATTAAGAATCGATTTTGCTATAAAATATCACACTTTAATATTTAGTAACCAATCTGATAAATTCATGGATATTGACGAAGACGTTGGTAAACGTACATGAGTAAACACCAAAAATAACTTAAAATTACAATGAACAAAGGTATGAAAAGGTGTTTAATTTCATTAGTTTTTAAGGACATGGAATGTAAACCATAATATCAGAAAGACTGAACTGGGAAAAACAGATAATACCAAGTGTTGGTGAGACTGTGGAATTCTCAGGCATGCTGGAGGAAGTGTAAATTGCATAATGTTTTTGAAAAACCATTTACCAGCATCTCCTGAAGCTGAATATATTTGGCCTTTATGACCCACAATTTCCATTCCTTGGCTTATAACCAAAATAAATACCTGTATCTATTTACCAAAAGATATGTACTACAATCTTTATAGATATGCTGTGTATAATAGCTCAATACTACAAGATCTCTAAATGCCCAAACACAGGAGAATAAAAAAGAACATGATATAAGTCACACAGGAATATTATATATAGCAATGAGAATAAACAATCTAGTCACAATAGTCATCATAATATGAATAAACCTCAGAAGTAAAATGAAGGAAGGAAGATAGACCAAATAATAAAAAAGCACCTGTTATAGAATTCAATTTATATCAAGTATAAAAATTAACCACTGGGGTTAGAAGTCAGAAGAGCTGTTATCCTTGTTGGGGGATTAGTGACTAGAAGGAGCACAAAAGAGGCTTTCCAGGATGCTACCAATATTTCTTGTTCCAGTCTCTGATTATACAGATGTGTATGTAGTTTCAGAAAAATTATGTTGTATATATATGTTATAAAATACATTAGATGACAATAAAAAATTTTATATATATGATAGCGGTTTACAGACTTAATGATTTTTCAGACTCCACTCCCAAATTTCTAAGGATCCATGAAGATACTTCCAGGCTAGTTCTTGCTTCCTATTAATTGTAAGTTCAATTTGCTTTTGTTCTTTCAGGAGTACACTGTTTTCCCACACTCATACATATAGAATAAGAATCATTTTATTTCTAAAAGAGCAATACATTATATAACTATAAAAATTATTTTTAACTTTCTGAATCAACAGAATAGACTTGCAAAGGGATTATAAAAGTTACATCTACAGAAAACATTAAAAATTGAATAGAATTTGACATTCATGTCACATTCTCCTCCTTACATCTTTCTAGGCCTTGATTTTGAGCCTGGTCATAGCATCCTTCCATAGGTTTTTAACTTGCCTTATAAAAACTGGGTCTGGGTAAGAGAAGTATGATCCTCATGATATTACTTACCAGCCCAATATCACCAATTCATTGATTAGAGTACACTGACAACTGGGTCCCTGTCTCACTTGCAAGTGCCGCGCTTGGATTCCTAGCCTTCCAACTTAAAAAGTTGCACTCTTCCATAGCAAACAAATATCTGCATGCTAGAATTTCTGCCAGTTATCTGCTCCAGCAGATGGTTTTCCATTAAAATTAAAATTGCTAAGAGCACTGTTGCATTAATCATTTCTTTTCTCTGACGTATCTTTTGGTTTACACATCCAGAGAGTCTCAAAGTCAGACGTTCCTAGTGAATCATTGAATTTGGCCAACAAACTCACAGATTGCATCCAAATTTGTCTAATATTCTGAAGTATTCTACTACTATACATGCTTTTCCTAAAAGCCTTGTGAGATGGTTAACATTGAGTGATGATTTGATTGAAGGATGCAAAGTATTGTTCCTAGGTGTGTCTGTGAAGGTGTTGCCAAAGGAGATTAACATTTGAATCAGTAGACTGAGAAAGGCAGACCCACTCTCAATCTGGGTAGGCACAACCTAATAAGCTGCCAGCATGGCCAGAATAAAAGTAAGCAGAAGAACATTCAAAGATTAGTCTGGTTTAGTCTTCTCGCCTACATCTTTCTCCTGTGCTGGATGCTTCCTGCCCTTGAACATCAGACTCCAACTTCTTCATCTTTGGGACTTGGACTGGCTTCCTTGCTCCTCAACTTGCAGACGGCCTATTGTGGGACCTCAACTTGTGATCATGTCAGTCAATACTCCTTAATAAACTCCCCTTTTTATGTACATCTATCCTATTAGTTCTATCCCTCTAGAGAACCCTGACTAATATACATAGCTTAAAAAGCAAACCAACCAACCATCAAAGAAATCTCTGCAAGAACTGCCAACCAGTTTCCTTAAGGCCAGGATGTGCTATACAATCTGAACCAAAGTGAGCACACTCAATGATGTATCCTAAGCCTATGGAGTCCTTATGATATTTGTTTCAATGTCCAAGAAGAAGATTTTAAAATGCCATTCATAATTCAGAGATCCAAAAAGAAGCATTAACGTTCATCCAATCTCAGCCTTCATCAGCCAGAAAGTCTGTAAGCTGAATCTACTTTCTCCTCACATCTGTAAGATTCCAAACCAAAAATTGACTGATTTAATGTGACTTCAGGTTCTTCTTCAAATCAGAGTTTAGGCTGTCTGTTAGGCACAGATTTAGACTCTAATTGGTCCTTGAGTTTACAAACACTAGCCATCTGTTTATCATCAAACCCATCAACTTTGTAACATTAGAAATGTTACAAATTGTTGGTACTGGTACCAAAACAGAGACATAGACCAATGGAACAGAACAGAGGCCTCGGAAGCAACACTACACATATACAACCATCGAATCTAACAAACCTGACAGAAAAAAGCAATGGGAAAGGATTCCCTGTTTAATAAATGGTGTTGGGAAAACTGGCTAGCCATGTGCAGAAAGCAGAAACTGGATCCCTTCCTGACACCTTACACTAAAATTAACTCCAGGTGGATTAAAGATTTAAAATTAGACCTAACACCATAAAATCCCTAGAAGAAAACCTAGGCAAAACCATTCAGGACATAGGCATAGGCAAGGACTTCATGACTAGAACACCAAAAGCATTGGCAACAAAAGCCAAAATAGACAAGTGGGATCTAATTAAACTCCAGAGCTTCTGTACAGCAAAAGAAACCATCATTAGAGCGAACCAGCAACCAACAGAATATGAAAAAATTTTTGCAATCTACCCATCTGATAAATAATATCCAGAATTTACAAAGAACTATAACAGATTTACAAGAAAAAAACACACAAACCCATTCAAAAGTGGACAAAGGATATGAACAGACACTTCTCAAAAGAAGACATATATAAGACCAACAAACATGAAAAAATGCTCATCATCACTGGTCATTAGAGAAATACAAATCAAAACCACATTGAGGTATCATCTCACACCAGTTAGAATGGTAATTGTTAAAAAATCTGCAGACAACAGATGCTAGAGAGGATGTGGAGAAATAAGAATGCTTTTACACTGTTGGTACAAGTGTAAATTAGTTCAACCATTGTAGAAGACAGTGTGGCAATTCCTCAAGGATCTAGAAATAGAAATTCCACTTGACCCAGCAATCCCATTACTGGGTATATCCTCAAAGGATTATAAATCATTCTATTATAAAGACACATGCACACATATGTTCATTGTGGCACTGTGTACAATAGCAAAGACCTGGAACCAACCCAAATGCTCATCAATGATAGACTGGACAAAGAAAATGTGGCACATATACACCACGGAATACTATGCAGCCATAAAAATGATGAGTTTGTGTCCTTTGTAATGACTTGGATGTATCTGAAAACCATCATTCTCAGCAAACCGACACAAGAACAGAAAACCAAACACTGCATGTTCTCACTCATAGGCGGATGTTGAACAAAGAGAACATGTGAACTCTGGGAGAGGAGCATCACAGACTGGGGTCAGTTGGGGGGGTGCTAGCAGAGGGACAGCAGGGGGTGGGGAGGTTGGGGAGGGATAACATGAGAAGAAATGCCAGATATAGATGAAGGGGGAATGGAGGCAGCAAACTGACTGGTTATGTATGCACCTATGCAACAACCCTGCATAATCTGCACATGTACCCCAGAACCTAAAGTACAATAAAAAAAAAATATTACAAATTTTCAGTCCTGGTCTGATTGAGTCCTAGTTTATATGAAACTCATGCTTTGAAAGGTCTTGTTCATGGTAAGAAGTCATGCTCCCATGTTCCATTTCTATAATCACTGAAAACATAAGTAATTGATTATAACCCTCTTGAAATGTTTGGGTGTAGTTTCACAATACATCCCCATAGAGCAATTCAAGCAGCTACCACTAATTAGTAGGAGTTTTTATGAGAGATAAAATAAGCTGAAATTCAAGTTCACATCCTGCACAAGTTTCAGTTTGATGCATTATAGCCTATTTTAATTCAAAAACATAGTGGAAAGTTTGGCCTATATGAAAATTAATTAATTAATTTAAATACACATATACGATCTCCTGTTTTCTAATTTTTCATGTTTCTAATTCCTAACATTGCCATAGTTCTTACCACATGCATATCCATTGAGTTCTATTTTACTACTTCACTGAGTCCTTCCTCACTTTATGATTTACTTCTTGCCTCTTTGGCATCGTACCATATGTGATAGGGCTGTGCAAGGTGTTAGTAATGTGGAGACAGGAGATCAATTCTGCTCGGTGAACTCTCTTCTGAAGACATTTGGCTACACCAGCAACTGGCAATATATTATGTGATTCATTCTACCTGGTACTTTCTTTTATCTTATACTATCTAAAATTTTTTGTAATTTTCTATATCACTGTTATTTCTCTCTATCCACCGATTCCTGCTTAGGCAAGTATTTTTAAAAATTATTTTTATAGACAGAAATAAATATAAGAAACAGTATTCACACAAGTCCATATTCCCTATTTTTCAAATTAATAAACAATTATATCCTCTTGTGTTCACTCTTCTTTCACAAGGCCACTTAGTGAAATTTCATTCTAACATTATTTTTCATCCAGGTAATTAATTACTATTTTACTAGCCATGAATATTTTATTTGCACTAATTCCCTTCTCAACAAAATTCCTTCGTTGTTACTGATTTAGGTATTCAGTAAGTAGTTCTTGAGCTAAGTAACTACCTGAGGGTAATTCCAACTATTATTCTAGAAAAAATAATTATCTTTGATTTAAAAAAAAAAACTTGTGATAGATGTCAGAGAAGAATGTTGCCCTAAAAAGAAAGTAAAACAAAAAGTGGACACCAGAAAGAAGCTCATTCTTTGAATATATCAGTTTTTAACTGTGACAAGGAATCAAACTACTCCTTTAAGATTTGTACTCTGCCTCCTAGAAGCCAGTAAAGGTGACAATGAAGGAATAGTATATGACAGTAGGAGCACAGCATTGTTTATTTTCTTCTTATTACCTTACAGGCTGTGACAGGTCAGAGGAAAATGAAGATCTATGAAAGTTGCAGTGACCACAAGCACAGCTCAAACATTTTGGTGTTTAGGAACTATCTCTCTAACAGGGTAGAATGGGTTCTAGCTTCTGCTGCCTACAAATTGATGCTTTGAAATGCAAATGCAAACTTAACTCCCAATGCCGAGACTGTCAGTCAAAAGACACTGTTGATAGCCTTTAGGTGGCTGAACTAATCTCATGCCAAGACAGAAAAATAAATTTTGAAGTAATTTGCAAAGTAAAATGTGAGATATAACTTTGAGGGACCCAGAATGATGACCTTTATTAATTTTCTATATGGACTCAAAATTCTGCAACACTATTCTCTATAGTAAGCCTTGCCTTTCCAGGCCCAGGATAGTTTTCAGTGCAAAGTCACTGATAAAGTTAATATTTCCTACAGTTTGAGGCATCATAGATAGGCTTTCCAATTATTTTTAGTTTCAATTAGATTGGTGAATTTCTCAGTGGCTCATCTAAGTCTAATCATATAATTATGTTTCATTTTATTGAAAATGAGTAGCTAAAACTGTCTGGATATTTTTTAAAAAGTAAACCTCAGGTGATGAAAGTTTTCTCAAATTCACTTTCTCAATATTCTAAACTGAACTTCCAATGTCATTATTCAGTGTATCACAGACCTTGGATCAGACAAGACAAAATATTAGGGCAGAGTAATTATGATGCAAAGAAAAGCAGAGTGTGACTTATGGAGTACAGCTTAGTAGTTAGAAATTTTAGCAATTTCCAGCCCTAATAACAAATTATTTCAGCAATGCTAAAGCTGAATGTCGGCAAAATATAAATAATAATGGTACTTACCTCTGATGAATATGCTTGATGAATGTCTGGTCTCTGTTGCAACATCCTTCTCTGGGCCTTCCTCCACTAGAGACACTGAAAAATGAAAACCATATTTCTCATATTCTCTTAGAGGAAGAGTTCTGCCTTCAACATGTTTCACAAATTATTTGTGTCTCTGAAAGTCTGAAAGTGAAAATGAGGCACAGGCTCTCTTCTTGCTGCTTTTTGGCTACGCAAAACAAGAGCATAAAGATGTGAATTTTAGTATTCAGCCCCAGTCTATGAAGGTCAAGAGTTCACTGCGGAAGGGCCACAGCCAGACTATGCGTTCCAGTGTTCGGGCATCAGCTTCACATGAGTTAATAATGCAGTTGCTCCATCAGTGGCTTGCTGATCCTAGTTTCCCGACCTGTTGATTAGGCTGCAACTATGCCACCTCATAGCCCTTTAACTTGTACATTTCAGAGTAGTAGTAGCTTCCCTAGTGGGGGAGTTATGTTGTGCTTGGGAGACCGTTCTTGTAAGCTCACCCTAAAGTCCATTTCTCAAGCCTATCCGCTGCTTTTCTAAACTCCTAATTCCCTATGTGAAATCTCCTTTTTATTGTTGAGGTAAAATTTATACACAGTGAAACACACATCTCAAGTATAAAGTTTGATGAGTTTTAATAAAATTATTAATGATTGACTCTACATCCATCAAGTATAAAACATTTCTGTCACCACATCGCCATAGAAAGTTCTTTCACAGCCGTTTACTGTCAATTTCTACATTCTACAGGTCACCTCTTCTGAGGTCTACAACCAAAAACCAGTTTTGTCTCTCTGGGACATTATATTAAGAGTTTTAGGCAGCATGTGCTTTTGTGCTTCTGGATTTTTTTGATGAAAATAATAATTTTGAGATGCATCAATGTTGCTATGTGAATAGTTCATTCATTTTTTATTGCTTGTATAGTATTCCATTGTTGATGAACTTGTTTCCAGTTTCAGGATGTTATTAATAAACAGAAACATTCTTGGTAATAATTTTTTGTGTGGACCTAATGTTTCCTCCCTTAAGTAAATACCTAGGATTAGGATTTCTACATCAAAGGTGATGTTTATGTTTAACTTTATAAGGAGCCACCAAATAGTTTTCTAAACTGATTTTAGCACTTTACACTTACACCTGCAATGTATGAGAGTTCCCCTCCTTTTACATTCTTATTAATCTATTTAACTTTTGCTATTCTAATGAACATAAAATGGTATCTACTCCTGGTTTTAACTTTCATTTACTTGATGACTAATAATATTGTGCATCTTTCATGTGCTTTCTGGTCATTCTTGTGTCTTCTTTTGTGAACTCTCAATTCTTCTGCCCTTTTGCTTTATTAGGTTGTTTGTCTATATTGAGGTAAAACTAACATACAAAAATGAAACAGTCTTACAGGTTTTTTGATGACTTTTGACTTATGCATCTTGCTGTGTAAACTAATTCACTTAAAATATAGAGCATTTTCATCTTTACAGAAATTTTACTTCTTCTCCTTTCACTAAATCCATACTCCCTCAAAGGCAAGAACTTTCTGATTTCTAACACATTCAATTTCAAGATTTGCTAGTGTTAGACTTTATAAAAAGGATATTTTAAATACCATTTTGTGCCTGGCTTCTTTCATATGATTAATCTATGTAGAAATTCATCAGTGTTGCTCCCTGTATCAGTAGGTTGTTCTTTTTTTTTTTTTTTTTTTTTTTTTTGGCGCTTATTCCTGGCAAGTGTTACTTTAAGTATAACATAATAAGTTTATCCATTCTTTTGTAAATGGACTTTGAGCAGTATCAAGTAGTGAGATATTATAAATAAAGCTGCTCTAAGCTTTCTTGTACAATTCTTCTGTAGACATGTTTTCATTTCTCTTGGATCAATACCAAGGAGTAAAATTGCAGGGTATTGGGTAAATTATATTTAATGTTTACAAACCAGTTGAGCCATTTTGCACTCTCACCACCAATGTAGGAGAGCTCCATTTTTCCACATTGATGAAAACATTTAGCACTGTCAGTCTTTTCAATTTACCCATTCTTGTGAAATAGTATATCAATGCAGTTTTCATTTGAATTTTCGTTTGCTCATTGGCTACTCCTATGTATTTTTATAAAATGGCTGTTTGTCAATTATTAAATTGGGTTGTTAATCTTTTTATGGTTGATTTTGGTAGGTCTCCATGTACTGTCTTAAAGTCTTTCTTAAATATATGTGTTATAAATGTATTTTCTCCTAGCCTATAGCTTTCTATTTATCTTAGAGTTTTGTTTTAATCAGAAATTATTATGTTTCTAAAAGACCATTTTAACAGTCAGTGTTTTTCACTTGTGATAAGTTTCTGTTCTGACCAAGTAAACATTTCCTATCCTTGAAGATATTCTCTATGAATTTTTTAAAAAATACTTTATTGTTCTAGTTTTTATTTCATATCTATGATTAATCTCAAATTAATTTTTGTGGACAGAATAAGTTTTGTTTCAGGATCTAAGGTTTTTTTGCATTCAACCAGCTGTTTCATCATCATTTATTTGTTAAAGTTTTCCAATGAATGGCCTTGGTGGCTTGTTAAAAAATCAATTGCTCATCTGTGTAGGGGCCAATTTCTGGACTCTATGTGATTTGTCTGATGTATTTGTGTTTTCATTGTACCAGTATCAGTCTTTTGATTACTATATAGTGAAGGTCCTCCAAGTTTATTCTTTGTCAACCTTGTTGTGTCTGTACTAGATTGCATTTTCTTTTAAATTTTAGAAATAGGTTAACTTTTTTTTTTTTTTAGAAAAAGGAAAGAAAGTGAGAGTGAAAGAAAGGAAAAAAAGAATGTACGAGACAAAGAAAGAGGAAGAGAAAGAGGCAGAGAGAACGGGATTCTTGTTCTATTGCCCAGGCTAGAATGCAGTCTAAAAATGGGTATTAAAAACCTCTTTTATGCCAATAATTGTGCTTAACAATGGAGACAGGAAGGAATAAGAGATGAAAATAACAAACAAGCAGCCATCCAATATTTTATTTAAACCT
>CAUYLG010008482.1:0-35836 GCA_963573385.1 Cacajao melanocephalus | reverse complement strand
AAACAGCTTAGAGAGGAATATAAATGAACTGATGGAGCTGAAAAGCTCCTTCCTTTTCTAGACCAACCTTTGCATTTAGTGAGCACCACCTCTTAGAAGCAGGCAGACAGCATTCTCTCTAACCCAGCCCAACAGAACTAGGCTAGGTCTAGAAAATGGTGCTTTCTAACCACCATTTTCAGTGCCATTTCCTGGATGATTTAGTTAGCAAGCCTCAAAATTTTTTATGTTCCAGAAATTCTCAGGCTTTCAAGGTTCTCTAACTGCCTTCTGCAATGAGTTTCTCAGGCTATTCTCTACCTACAAATCTGCTCCCATATCACTGAATCCTCACCAATTTTTCCAGCAGCAGATGAACTGAGTCTTTTCACTGAAATCACCTTTTTTTTTCTTTTTCCTTTTTGGTATAACCAGTCTAGATCCTCTCTTCAGATGCTGAATCATCTCTTTCATCCTCCTTTGCATGTGCTTTCTTTTTTGTTTTTTGTTGCTGTTGTGTGTGCGTGTGTTTGAGACTTTTTCTGTCGCCCAGGTTGGAGTGCACTGGCACGATTTTGGCTCACTGCAACCTCTGCTTTCCGGTTTCAAGGAACTCTGCTGCCTCAGCCTCCCAAGTAGCTGGGATTACTGGCACCCGCCACCACACCCAGCTGATTTTTGTATTTTTAGTAGAGACAGGGTTTCACTATGCTGTCCAGGCTGGTCCCGAACTCCTGACCTTGTGTGATCTGCCCACCTCAGCCTCCCAAATTGCTGGGATTACAGGCGTGGGTTACTGGGCCCGGCCTGCATGCACTTTCATTCCATCACTCCCTTCCCTATTTACGTCCTGCAAAATGCCACTGTGGCTTTTCTGATTATACATGTTAACTTACCTATTCATCCCTCTGCATTTTCCAAGTTATTTCAATACATAAAATTATCAGAAACCACTCATCTACATCACTCTAGCTCGTTCCTGCCACCATGTTCACTCCACCCTGAATTCGTGTTTTTTCCTAATGTCTTGCCTTTGGTTTTCATTGAGTGTTCATTAAGGATGTTTCTTGCATTGGCTATGCATTTTTGTCAACTACGTTTTCCAATATGTCATTCAATACTTTTGGCAAATATTTTTGTATGTTTGTTTTACATTTTATTATTTAGCATCTGAAAAAAGAATTTTTTTCTACTGAGTGGTTGTGCTTTCTCCTACTATAGAATTCTTTTTTTAAGATAAAATATACTTTTTATTTTTATCATAGAGCAGGCATTTTCAGTCTATTAAAAAGTATGGAATGGGATCAAGTGTAATTTTAAAGGCTTCTCATTTTTCTTTTTTTATTCCAACTTTTATTATAAGTTAAAGGGTACATGTGCAGGTTTATTACATGGGTAAATTGCAGGACACTGAGGCTGGGGTCTCGGCAATGTCATCACCCAGGCTGTAAACATAGCGTCCAACACATGGCTCTTCAGCCCATGGCCCCTCCCTCTCCTATCTTGTGATCCCAGTGCCTACTGTTCCCATCTTTACGTTCATGTGTACTCAATGTTTAGCTCCCACTTAAAAGCAAGACCATGCAGTATTTGGTTTTCTGCTCCTGGCTTAGGTCACTTCAGATATGGCCTCCAGCTCCATCCATGTTGCTGCAGAAAGCATGATTTCATTCTGTTTTATGGCTGCATAGTATTCCATGGTGTATATGTACCACATTTTCTTTCTCCAATGGACTGCTGATGGGCACTTAGGTTGATTCCATTTTCCTTGCTATTGTGAATAGTGCTACAATGTACATATGGATGTATGTGTCTGTTTTGATAGAATGAATTCCTTTCCTCTGGGTATATACTGAGTAGTGGGATTGCTTCTACCATAGGGCTCTTAACCCTTCATATGCTTTGATTCCCTTTGGTTCTTGGTGAAGCCTATAGACTCCTTCTCCGAATAATGGTGTTAAACTTCTTCAAAAAGTACATAGGAGGAAAAGGAAGCCAATTATATTGAAAGAGTTAAAAACATTTTAACAACAAATTTGTGGTGTGGTGTGTTGGCTCACACTTGTAATCCCAGCACTTAGGGAGGCTGAAGAAGGCAGATACTTGAGCTTTTGAGACCAGCCTGGGCAATATGGCAAAACCCATCTCTACAAGGAAAAAAAAAATAGGCCAGGCATGATGGCACACACCTGTAGTCCTAGCTACCTGGGGGGCTAAGGCTTGCAGATCGATTGAGCCTGGGAGGGTGAGGCTGCAGGGAGCCTTGATCACGCCACTGCACTCTAGTCTGAGTGAGAATGAGATCCTGTCTCAAAAAAGAAAACAAAAATTTGTGATGTCACAATACATATGACTTGCTTACTGAGGTATTAAAATAAATGTAGTGACAGGTCCAATAACTACAGTGTTTCTGAAGCTGTGATGAGCATAAATACTAGTTTGTATTATGAATATTTGTGATTTTTTTATTGATGCCAAAGTCACAGGTACTGCTACGCTTTGTGGTTTCTTTCCTACGGTGATAACTGAAATTTTAAATTTCAATTAGAGATTAGAAAAAAGTAAAGATGCAATTTTTTTTCTCTTTCAAGTTCACAGACTTCCTGAACTCTTGCCTGGGACTATTGCAAGAATAGCATAACCCATTATATGAGCTAAATTTACCCTGGCTCTTCAGGACTCTGTAAAACGACTATATTTTCACATCAACTATAAAATAATTCACAGCTAGTATATATTTTTTTCTTTTTGTGATTTATTCCAATAATGTTATTATGAAATGGCTTCTGGAAACTCTTTATAAATCCTTTTGAAATAATTCATGTTAAAAATAATGACATAAGCAAGTAGTTCAGTATATGGCATAGAGACTACACAAAACACAAGATGGGAGAATGAATGCACAGCACAGAAACTGAGGGCTCCATGTTCTCCTAGATCACTCAATCTCCTTTTCATAAATCCCACAGTTTCACTTCCAACTCCCAAAACAGCTACAGTTATAATGCTGAAGGGATCCAAAGCTATTTCTTCAGTTGAGAATCAAAATAAAGTCTATATTTTTTGTTGCCCCTAGCCAGGATTTTCTTGCATGCTAGCTTGTATTCTAAAAACAATACTTTGTTTTGTGTGGCTTCTGCTTTTCTTTGGTCTAATTTCACTATCTGACATAGTTTGAACATCACTTCCAAATCTCTTTTTCAGATGTAATCCCCGGTGTGGGAGGTGGGGCCTGGGGGGAGGTGCTTGGATCATGGGGGTGTATCACTCCCGGCTTAGTGCTGTCCCCACCACAGAGAGTAAGTTCTCCGGAGATGTGGTCCTTTAAAAGTGTGGGGCACCTCCCCTCGCCCTTGCTCCTGCTTTTACCATATGAAGCGCCTGCTCCCACTTTGCCTCCCATCATGAGTAAAAGCTCCCTGAGGCCTCCCCAGAAGCAAGCGGATGCCTGCACCATGCTTCCTGTACAGTCTGTAGAACCGTGAGCCAATTAAATGACTTTTCTTTATAAATTATCCAGTCTCAGCTATTTCTTTATAGCAATGCAAGAATGGCCAAACACAGTATTTCATCAAAGATGTTGTTCCATTTCTCAACTATGTGTACTAATGTGGAGATTTCTACACTGGAATATAATAATTGGGCTCAATAAAATTGCAAGTAATCAATATGAAATGCTCTATGACACCCCAATTTTTAAAGACTCCTATTTGAGGGGTTTTTTTTCTAAATCATTGCAACAGTAAATTTTAAAATTACAAATTAATTTTGACTTTATAAATCCACCACCATTATTTCTGGCAATTGACCTATTGGAGTCTTTTCCTTGAGGATTTCTTATCCTTCTAAAAGCAGCTACAGGCTGAAGTCAAAGTCTTCTTCAAGCTGTTCTTTTGTAAATGTGTAACTCCCTGATGATATAAGCAAAATGTGCCTGTTGAGGTTGGAAGGGTTAGAGATTTGATAGCTAGAAGGGTCACAGAGGGGAAGATGGCTAGAAACAGTGAAGGGATGAAGGAAAACTTGCCCTGGATCAGAGGGGATTCCTGTCGCATTCCATAGTAGGGAACTAGCTCAACAAATGTCAGGCTGTATCCTAAAGCCAGAGGAACAGTGGTCAGTCATGGTTCAGTTTCCCTTTTGTGCTCCAATGTTAGAACTAAGTTTTTCAAAAATGTATGACAGGTCACCAAGTTATAAAGGAAATGGTTTATAAGAGCTGGTTCCTGTACTGTAAAACAATTCCCACTTACTTTCCTCTCTCTCCTCGAATTTCATCATCTCCCAAGTTCCCCACCCCCCACCCCCAGGCTCTCTGCTTTTTGGTTCTTCCACTCTGAAAAGTGCATTCTCTGCCAAGGGCTCACCCACTGCTCACTCATTGGAGTTCTGCCACCCACAACTTCACAGGCAGCTAAGATCAGTGCTCAAATTTTAATGTTGCAACCATTCACCTTGGGATCCTTTTAAAATACACATTCAATTTTAGACATCCAAGATGAGGCCTCAGATAATGCATCTCTAACAAACTCCCAGGCAGGACCTATTATGCCATTTAGGAGGAGATCTAGTACAAAATAAAAATGTGAGGCCCCTTCTTCCAAAATTCTTAAGATTTTCGAGAGGGCAACAGCAGAGCATGAAGCCAAGAGCAGCCCTCCTGAATGCTATGCCTGGTGTGACTGCCCAGGACGCAGGCCTATGAGCCAGCCCTGCTCCCAAGTGATGGAGGCATTGACCAGGCCTAGAAAGCAGAGCCTTGTGATTGGCCACACTTTCCACTGGCCTATCTACTAAGTGAAACCAGCAAAACCACTCATGATTTTTCAGTCTAGATCTCCAATTCACAGATTAAAATGGATAAGTTGGTACCCCTAGAGTAATGTTCTAGAAATGCACTTCTTTTTCTCTAAAACACTGTTGATGAAAGCTTTCCAGATTATATTATAAAGAATTAAGAAACAGTCTTTGAGCCTTTCTTCAGACAACGATGGAAGACGTAGAAGTCAAGACAAATGGGAAGGACCCAGAACCTTCACTCTTGCTCTGAGCTTTGTCTGTTTGATGATTTTATCGGGGGCAGGGGAAGGAGGATGTTGATGTGGGTCAGTCAGGCAAGTTCCACTTTTGTGAAAAGATAGATGGAGACTAAGAGAGATCTATTTTTTTTTTAAGAGACAAAATCTCACTCCATCACCGAGGCTGAGGTACAGTGGTGCAATCATGGCTCACTGCAGCCTCAAACTTCTGGGCTCAGCCTCAGCCTCCTGAGTAGCCGGATGACAAGCGCGCACCACCACATCTAGCTAATTTTTAAATATTTTTAGAGATGGGGGTCTGACCATGTGGGCCAGAGTGGTCTCAAACTCCTGGCCTGAAGCAACCTTCCTGTCTTGCTTTCCCAAAGGGCTGGGATTACAGCTGTGAGGCACCACACCAGGCCTGATACTTTAATAACAACCACACACCAAATATAACTCTAAGCTACATAAATCCTCTTTCCTAGGAAATTAGGCTACCAGAACCCTAGCTGTTAGAAAGTTAAACAAAGTTCCACCACTTTAGGGTTAGATTGCCTCTCAGTTCCACAGGTAACAGGAAGCCCAGTAGCAGGGCATCAGCTGGCCTCCTGTAATCCCAACCCTCCTCACCTTCCCATGCTGGACTCCTGCCTGTTAGCTACCACTAGGGCATCAGGTGGATAGGAACTAGGAAAACAGGAAATTCAAAATAATCTAGTGGCATGTTCTCACCTCCCAGGAGGCTGTGTAATATTTGTGAATTTCCACTGAATTATTAACAAGAAAATAGCAGTTGTATTATCTGGTTCTTCTCAAAATTTGGTTTCAAAAGAAATCTCACTCTGCCACACTAACATTTGGCTCAAAATTATGAACAAGAGTGTCAGTCTTTAGGCAGGAGCCTCAACCCTGCCCTCTGTGGGTGAGAGCTAGAACCGCATAAAACAAGCGGATGTGGTGCCGCATCTCAGCCACAAGATGGCAGAAGTGCTTCGTGCAGTTCGGAGAAGACGCTGAACGCAGAGGGGCCTTTTGAGGGTCAACGCTGATGCGGAAGCCTTCAGTAAGTAGGGAAAATTTAACTAGGACTGACTAAACTTTAAGGTTAAGAACAAATCTTGTGGGGCAATTGCCTTTTATATGGCATAAAAATATCTGCTTGAGAATACACTATATGTATTTTATAATTATACACATGCTCAAATGTTTTTCATTATCTCTGTCAAGAATTAATCAATTGGGTTGTTTTGGTGAATGGCCTCACATGGCCTTTCCCTGTGCCCCTCTCTCTCTCTCTCTTCTCTCTCTCTCTCTCTCTCTTTTTTTTTTTTTTTGGTCTCTTATAAGAATATTTGTCACTGGACTTGGGGCCCACCCAAAGTCAGCGTCATCTCATCTCAAGATCCTTACTTTAGTTATATCTGCAAAGATCTTTCTTCCAAATAAGATCACATTCAGATGTTTCGAATGGACTTTTATTTTGGGAGGGGGGGTCATCATTCATCCACTACAGGTGGGAGGCAGGTTATTCCTTGAGACCTTTCTAATTATTCTCACCACTATTATGGAATTTCAGTCAGTCTGGAGAAAAGCCAGTAAACATCAGGACAAAGCAGCAAAGTTCACTTGACTATGAATGCGGGAGTTTCTAGATGCGTCATTGACAAAGGCACCCTCTCTCCTCAGAGATGTTTCCCTGAGCCATTCTGTGGAGTCTGTGAAATAACTCCCTAGTAACTTGAACGCACTCAAATACAGCATTTCAAAGTGTGTGATTAATAACAATCTAATGATGACACTCTAATTTGTGTACAAATACCATAATAATGACAAAAATACTATAATACAAACATATTCTAATTAGTCTTTTGTGGTGAACAGGTATGATCAATTGAATCTGAAACCTCATACTTAATGAGACTATATAGCTATGTTGGGCAGAAAAAATCCGGAGTATAATCCTACCTACCCTGCTTGTCTAAGAGAAATGTCTATCAAAGTGTTTTTAAACATATAAAACCCTACAAGAATGAAGTGTGCTTTTCTTTCCAGTCCAGTTCTGCAGCACGTACAGACGTGTTATGAGTACATGTAAACAACAAACACTGAGCCTGAACCCGTGCTGCTCAAAGTCCAGTCCTCTGACCGGTAGCACCAGCAACAGCTGGGAGCTTATTGGAAATAAAGACCCTCAGGTCTCACCCCAAGCTGGCAGAACCAGACTCCGCAGTTTGTTTGTTTGTTTTAAAGGCTTGTTTTATTTTAATGGCTGATCTATGTAATCACGGAGGCCAGTATGTACAGACAAAGGGGGAGCTTTTATTTCTCGGTCTTTTCCTCCTTGGACAAAGTCGTGATGACCTCCTTTTTGGCCTGGAGGCCTCTTCATGGCGCCTGCATGTTCCCTTGGTCTTAGACGTGCGGGCCTCGGGCTGGTCAGCCAGGAGCTTCTCGCGGGCCTTGTCTGCCTTCAGCTTGTGGATGTGTTTGTTCCATGAGACTCCGCTTGCTTTTGAACACATTCCCCTTCACCTTCAGGTACAGGCTGTGATAATGTGGCGATCCGTTTTCTTAGATTCCCGGTCTCTCCTGAGCAGCCGGCGCAGAATCCTCGTTCTCCTCGCCCACGTGCCCTTACGCTTACCTGTGCCCACCTGCCTGCCCTTCCAGCGGGCCGAGGTGTTTTGCAGGCAGCGGCCCGGGAATGGGCCGTCACAGGCTGGCGGATGATCAGCCCCTCTTTGATCAGCTTCCGGATCTGCTGACGCGAGTTAGCATTGGCGATTTCATTGGTCTCGTTCGGGTCCAACCAGACCTTCTTCTTGCCGCAGTGGAGGACACGAGAGGCGAGCGTCTTCCGAGGCCTGAGCGTACTCACGGCTGCGGCCGCAGCAGCGAAAGGAAAGAGCCAGACTCCGCGGTTTGAACAAAGTCCCCAAGTGATTCCTAGAGATACTGAAGTCTGAGAAGCCCTGCTCTAAATAATCTCGTTGGGTAAGTTCTATTCACTAAAATGGGAGTCCTCAATATTTTTCTCAAAATTAGGAGTTCCATTGGAACCATCAGGTGTGAGCAGTGGTTGGCAAAGGGAAAGAAAGAAGGCACTTTTACTCCGTATGTGGCCCTCCTTTGCTGACAATCCACCCTCTTTCCCCAGCAAGCCAGATTATGAACCTCAATGGCAGTGACTGACTTAGACATCAGCTGGGTTCAGCTATGACTGTGAAAGATCACTACGGCTGCCCTGATTGAGGAATCGTAAGTACTGTGATCTTGACTCTGGCCTTTTAGTGTGGCATTTTCAAAGGCAACTGAAAGAGTAACCGCAAAGGAGTGCCATAAGCATTGGTTTAAAATAAACAAAAAGAAAAGGGAAAATATTAAAATATAAGAAGGACAAAGGAGCCCATTGGAGAATCCTTTGATTTTTCTCACTCCTGATTCCTTTTAGGAACAGTGTGAATAATGATAATGCTCACCTTGATCAGGTGAGAGCCCTTTTGTGCAAGCATTCCGCTTTGAGGTGCCCAGATGGAAGGGGCTTCACAAATAGAGAATAATAGCAGCTGCGTTGGCATTTGTGTGGTCTCTTACTATTTAAAAGCAGAGAGTGCCTGACAGTGCTGCAGGGTTTCACTTGGTCCCACTGTGGGTTGGCGAGCTCTCTGGCTGGGTCCTGGTTGCCAAGGAAACGGCTGCAGAAGAGATTGAGACTGTCTGGGTTCTTGGTTGATTGGTGGAGCTAAGTGCAGAATTTTATATGAGAAATGTGTATTTTCAGTGACCAGAGCAAAAGTAAATAATGGCCGCTAGAAGGAATCATATTCATCTTTTCCAACAGAGTTCATTTGGATGGAAACTCTTAGCCAAGAAGGAAGTAGCCGTCCCAGGAGCAATAAACAGGACTTAGAAATCTTCAGCTCACACTTAAGTGCTCTATGGGGAGTCATTGCCTCAGCTGGGCGCAGGAGTTTTAGCATCCTGTTTTAGGCAAACCTGGGAATGCAATGACCAGGTTAGCCTCAGATCACATCCTTGCCTTACATAGGCACACCACTGATTAAGGACCACAGAGAAATGCTGTCTTGCCATCTTCTCTTGGAAGGGAGACAGGATTATGTTTATTGCTCTATTGCAAGTGCCTGGCAGGATGTCTAACATAGCAGGTCCTCAATAATTATTTGAGTGAATTGCCCACCCCTAGTGTTGGCAGGATGAAGGCTGAGCAGACACAACAATGACTTTCTCAGAAAACCTCAGCGAAGGAGAAACAACATAATCATTATATAGAAGACTTACTCATTGCCAGCAGTTTATATAGTTATTGCATCTAATTTTCATGTTCCCCCCAGTGCTATAAGGTAGGTAGGTAGTACTGCCCACACTTACAGGAAAAGAAAGTGAACCCCAGAAAGGTTAAGTAAGTGACTTTGCAGGTATCAGAACTAGTCTGTTACTGAGCCAGTATCTGCATCCAGGTCTATCTGATTGCAAAGCAATGTTCTAAGCCATCATGCCAGACTACCTCCGGGCCTTCTGATGAATCATGTAGAACCCTGCATGTGGTGTTCTCCATAGTTTGAAAGACACAAACCTCTTGTAATGATAGAACTGTCCTTGGTGAAAAAGCATAAGGTAAGACAACAGGTTGGGTGGGATTCAGCTGTGACCTAAGATGTATGTATAATGATAACAGCACAATCATGGAGAAAGGGTATGTTGGGAGTCAAATCCAAAATGACTAGCTTTGTAGCCTTTTACAAGGAACGAAAACACTTTGTTCTTCAGATTCCTCATCTCCAAACTGAGGCTAGTTAATATTATTTTCCTAAAAGGAAAAATTGTAAGAATTTTAAAATAATGTTTGCAAATGTGCATAGTACAGTTCCCAACACATAGTGCTTAATGAATTATTACCATCATCGTTACTATCAATACCATCATGCTAATTACAGGTGCTATGTCATTACATAAAGTGTTTCACTTAAAAGCCTAAGGAGCTGCTCAAATTTAAGCATAATTTGAATATCATTGCAAAATCGCCTCCCATTAAAAGGTTAGAGAAACTGGAAAGATTTTACCCAAGAGAAGAAAGAATTCTGTCTGGTCAGTTGACATTCTCATCACAACCTGCCAACAATCCATTGTGAGATTTGCATGTTATTTGACATCTTTGCCACAACTGTTAAAGAAGGCAGTAAAAGGATGGTTTGAAAACTACCTAGTACTATACAGAGGTTCTTACTCCCTGCTTGTCAACTGAAATTCACAAAAACATTTCGGTTTTTCTTCCCTATTTAAGACAGGTTGGGATGCCTTTGTGTCTCCTTACCTATCCACCCCCACACCCCACCGGCACTAGCTAGTCAGGGATAAAGAGAGGAGAGGAATGTGTATTCTTTCCATTAAATATGATTAAATAACAACATTTTAAGGATGAGGTCTACACTTTCTATTTCTTGGTGATTTTTCTAATTCTGTAAATACGCTGACATGTTTTTATAGGTAGAAGACTCTGTGGCCTGGAGAAGCTATCTGAGTCATTTGATAGCCCAGGAGGCATATTTTGTAGTTACTTCACAACCACCAGTTGCTGGAGATCATGGTTAAGCCAATCAGCAGGTGCACTGAAGGGCCAATCAATCAGCAGGTGCACTGAAGGGCCAATCAGCAGGTGCATTGAGGGGCGGGAGCCTCCTGGTTGCCAGTTTGTAGTATTTGCCAATAAGGCTCTGTGCTGTCTTCAGATGAGCCTGTCCGGACTCTATTGTTTAACAGGTGTGTGTGGCAGTTAACAGTTCTCCAGTTACTAGTGTTTTTCGACTGTCATAAGACCATGGTCTTGTGGATGCCCCGTCAGTGTTCATTTTAATTGGACATCTTGGTAACATCCACAGAACACAACCTGTGCAGTCCAGCCATGGTCTCCTGCCTCATAATAGTTTCTTGAAAGCCACAGTTCCAGAGATCGTTAACCTTTATCCTACGGTGTTTATCCAACTGCATTTCCTTTCCTCCCAAATGTTCTGTAGCCAATGGGATCTGTGTAAATAGATATACTTCAGTTCAAATACTCATTCATTTTACTCAGTTAATGCAACCTCTACCTTTGCAGTTGTCTAGTTATTAAGACAACAGCCCTGTTTGAGATTCTTGCTGCTTTCCATACACAATTCCAGGAAGGCTGCAAATATAAGCACTAGAGTCTGAACGTGCTCAGCGCACTCGGGCTGTCTAGCTTTGAACCAAACAGGCTTATCTTGGCTTAGAAAAAGAAGCCATAAACAGAGACAGAAATGCAGTGAGAGCATTATATTTAGCATTGCATATGCTTAGGTCAAAATCAACCTTCCAAAATAGTAGTGCCAGAAATTCAGTTTAACTCCCTAAATGTGAGTGAATCCTAAAATGTTAAAGCTGGAAGAAACTACTTATTTTATAGAGGAAGTAACTAGGTCTAGATAGGTAAAATAACCTCTTAAGCTCCTTATTGGTGACAGAGCCAGCACTAGAACCCATTTATCATTAAGCCCAGTACCACCCCTACCAGTGTCTTAAAGACTCGTTTCTGTTTGCCCCTTAGAGTTAATAAATGGTTCAAACTGTTCACAGGCATTATCTCATTTGATTGGCATATATGTTGTATTGATTTCTATATAAGGACCTAGTAAGTGAAATAGAAGAATCCTGAACTGTTTTACAATTCCCTCTTCTCTACCTCTGGAGTTCACTCTTCAACCAGGAAGGTCTCAATTTAAATTCACTTGTGTAATGTCAAAATGCCAAAGTCACATATCCATGTGCACAGAGGTAGCTTTGCTCTCTTCTTTTTCCTCAATCCAGGCACAGGGACGCAGTGTAATCTGAGCAGGCTCAGGAGAAATTATTCAGTGACAGATCACAAAGGAAGCAAGACAAAAAAGACAGCACATGGGAGAGATTAGTCTGAAAGTGACTCTGTTGCTTATTCCTGGCTTTTGCTGGCATTCAGAGGGATTAAGACAGCATGAAGGAAGAATGACTAACACAGCCTCCTGCTTCCCTCAGAGGGTGCAGCTCCTGTAGATCTCTGCATTGCAAGAGGAATGAAAGGCAGGTGTTCAGGGTAGCAGAAGGGAGAAGCCCAGCCAGCAGAACCTCGCATGCCTGGGCTGAGGGCAGTCAGGAGGCCTGGGTTCCTACCTGGGACCTGCCACAGGCCTGGCCGAGTCACTTACCCACTCAGAACAGCCCCCCTCACCTAGGACGTGGGAGAGCTGAGCCAAATCAGGGATATTAAACATCATTATTATGAATATTACTGCTGTCATTAGTATTATCATTTGCAAATAAGAAGATGAACATGAAAAAGAGAGTTTTTATGGATGGACTGACGTTGGTGATTGAGTGGGTGAAAACATTCCCACTGCAGTCCCTCTCCTGCCTGGGTCCCTGGAGCGGCCCTGCATGCTCTGTTGAGCAGAGTCTGAAAGCAAAGAGCTGGTCTTTAAGGTTGTCTCATTTCTCACCTTACATTTTTGCTTCCATATAAATCCATCCTTTGTGCCAAGTACCTTTTAACACATCACCAGGAAGGCAAAAGGAATGCAGATGCTTCTTCTCTTCCTGTGATCTCCAGGGTCAACTGAACATCCCCGTCCAGATGGCACTGAAAAGAAGCCCCCGCCAACCCCACAACCAGGTGGTTTCAGACTCATGGCTGAAAGGTAGAACTTAGAAGGGTTTATATATATATATATATATATATATATACACACACACCTATAAAATGAAATTTCTTAACAACCATTTCATAAAATGCTATTTATGTTAATGAATGCAAGAGAGGAGCTCTATGAAAATTGATGTAAAAGCCTTTTAAAATAAAAATGGCATCAAGTTGGTCCATTTCTCAGTTTCATCTCTGGTCACAAAGATCCCCAGGCCTTGACGAGGTTCTGCATTTTCCATTTGGGCAAGGACATTGTTGAGTGTAGGCACTGGCATCTTCCCTTCTAATCATTTTATCTCTGGCCTCAGTTTCTGTATCTGGTATTTAAAAAACAGTGTTTTCCCTGTCACAATTCAACAAAACCCAGATTTTTCCAGGTAGTTTAGGTGGAGTGGTAACAGGTCACCTTTTCCCCAACTCCCGTTGATTTCTTTGGCCCTTGGCCTTTAAAATCACTCGAGTCTAGTAATTTTTAGATGCAAATTATGAGACTTTTCCCATAATATTCCATGTCAATCAGTGCTAGGTACCCATAATGTTTGTTGTTTATCACCCAACATGTATTTTTATTGCTTCCTAAGAGGTTTTACATAACAACCAACAACACTTGGTAATATATTTGCATTTTTTCCTGAAATGTCACAAGTAACATTGCCTTAAAATGATTCCAAATGTGAGAAGAGCTAAGTGTGAATTCCCTGTTGTTTTAGAATTTTGGCAGAGGCTCCAAAGCTGATAAGGACGGGTGTTAATTATCTGCACGGTCTAAAAGCAGATGCCAGAGCAGCTAGGCAAACCTTGCTAAGGGGTAAGCCAAAACACAGTTTGGTCACCTTTAAAACAACATACTTCATCCAGGGTATTTACAAACAAAGGAAATTGGCTGTGGGAAGATTGAGAGTTGAGATTTTTCTCTGGGGAGGTTTCCAGAGTACGGAGTATCACCTTTTGGGGGAAAAAAAAAAAAAAAAAAGAGGACTGTCCTCTTCTGCCCCCCGCCCCCGCAACAGGCTTAATAAGAAAACACCCCAAGAGCCCCTCCTGAGGTGAACAGTCACTTGCCAAGACTGGGGAGACTGACTGCGCATTCTCTAGGGATTTTTGCAAGCTGCAGCAACCTAAAGGCTCTGCAGTCTCCCAGGTCTTACTGATCACATCACAGTTAGCTGGGTGTGGGCACATAAGGTCTAGAATCTGAGGCTCCCCCGGTTAAGCGGGAAGGATGGAGGTAGACTGCAGATTCCCTTAAAGCAGGGAAAATAAAGAGTGCTGGCAGTATGAGGAAACATCACTGCCCTTACGGGTATCCCTTGAGCTGATGGATGTATTCAAAATCACTGATCTTGAATTACACTAATACAGCTCTGCTCTAGAGGGTTTCCTTTCATGATAAGGCATCTTTGGTGGAAAGATGATAGAGGTATCCAGTTAGAGGGAATGGAGGTGGGCAGGGAGTGGTTACACATGGCCGATTAGAGATTGCATTACTTCACATAAAAATTAGGGCTGCAGCAAGTCTCGAGTGGAAGGATTCAGAAAGTTAGTGTGAAACCATAAAAGTATATGCCCCTAAACTCAGTATTTCGGCACCTTCCACAACAATGAGGGCAACCACTGCTGGATAACAAATTTCTCCTTCCCTTCCTTCTCTCCCCAGCTTTCAGTACAACCGCTGAGCATTCAGATGCAACACAGAGATTAGAGGAATTGAGAAATTTGTGAAAATAGAAAAGAAACTGATCATGTGCCCCAATCTCTACTACAGGTTTTGAGCTTGAATTAGGCTCACATTAGCAAAAATAGAAAAGCTTCACTTGCATGAGAAATTGAAGTTTTTATATTCGATTTATCTTAGTCCTTTTTTATGTTGCTATAACAGAATACCTGAGACTTCAGAGTTTACAAAGAAAAGAGATTCCTTTAGCTCATGATTCTGGCAACTGGAAAGTTCAAGATCAGGCAGCTGCATCTGGTGAGGGTGCAGCTTAAACTGCTGCTTAAACTCATGACAAAAGTGGAAGGGGAGCTGGCATGTGCAAAGAGATCACATGGCAGGAGGAAGCAAGGGACTGGAACTGAGGAAGCCAGACTCTTTTTAACAACCCGCTCTCAGGAACTAACCCATTCCTGCAAGAGGAAGAACTCACTTGCACCCAGAGGAGGGCGTTAATCTATTCATAAAAGATCTGCCCAGTAACCCAAATACCTCCCACTAGGCCCCACCTTCCAACACTTCCACATTGGAGATCAAATTTCAACAGGAGCTTTGGCAGAGACAAACCAAATCATAGCAAGACTGGACTCAACTTTTTAAAAACTTACAGAAATTTTCAAACATATGAAAATCCCTGTCCTTATCACCCAGCACTAATGGTTATCATCTCTTTATACACTACCCCAGACATTCTACATATTAAAACGTTGAAGCACCAGTGTAATTGACTATTTTAATACCTAAATGTGATGACTTCATTTTGATGTTAATCACTGGCAGCTTTCAGTCCCCACTATTCTTTCTTCCCCTTTTACCTCTCCCAGCAGCCAATAGGAAAGCCTAGGATTCTCCCTCATGCGATTGGACAAATTCCATAGGTTTTCTGGTCTCTTTTTGATGAAACAAATAGTCTTATTTTTAGTGTCCTGTGGGTGCCTTGTTAGGGAAGGATCAATTCTCTCAATATCAGTTTGGGTATCAGGACTAACGGTGACATACATGCACCCAGAGGTTATGAAAAGGTTTATTACTCATAAAATGAAACTCTAGGGAGAACATGGCAGGTATTCAAGCTCTTCTAGAATGGCTTGAGTCAAGAGAGGAGCAAGTACTTTTGGTTTTTATTGTAGTTAGGAGATGAGGCCTGGGTGAGTTTCATGTAGCTCAGGAATTACCTCCCCTTCCTGTAGGCGTCACCTCAGGGTATCCATGCTTCTTGTGCCTACACCCTGTCCTGGCTGGCTGAGTTTTCCAGCAGTGTAAGCCCAGAGAGATGGAAGTTTCTGCAGAGAGCAGTTTCTTCCAGTAGAACAGTGCCGTGCCACAACACCGAGGCCAGCAGTGGCATGGCACTTTTCCCAGGATCAGCTCTCACTGGGAATGCTGAATATACATTACAAATTATAGCTTTTCATGGATGAATTTCTAGGAAAATTTTATTCCTGATTTTCATGACTTGCTCCTCCCTAACAATAGATGCTAAAGGTTCTAATTATCCCATTGGAGAATTAATTCAGCAAATTATCCAGCACCAATGCCAAAGGTCTATCTCTCCCTTCTGGATAGTCGGATAAACTCATTGCTTTCAGCTTGAAAACTTTGGGATCAACTCATAACCTGAGAAACTATTCAGGCCTTCCTAGGTTTTTAATGGAATACCATAAAATCTACCAGGGAGAATTGCTTCATTTCTCTAGATTATTTTCAGGAATGAGCTCAATGAACCAAAAATAGCATAGATTCCAAATCGCTCAACCCTCGAAACAGTTTCCTTCTGGAATTTATCACTCTTTCAACTACTAAGTGAATGCTCCATTGTGGCAGGTTATAAACCGTGTGACATGCTGAAGCCAGCTTGCAGGAGCTGTTGGTGCACATCTCTTCTTGTGAGGCTTGCACAGAACATTTATAGTTATAACAGGCTATTTTTATGGTTATAACAGGTTATTTTGAGCTAATAACAACTTTGATCACATACAAAACCTTTACATTTTTGCTCCCCCTATATATTTAATGTTTTTATGTCATAATTCACATCTTTTCATATTGTTCCTCTAACAAATTATTATTGCTATAATTACTTTTAATAGTTTTGTCTTTTGACCCTTATACTGGAAATATAAGTGATTTACACATTACCATTACAGTATTAGAGCATTCTGATTTTTACCTTATATTTACCTTTACCGTTGGGTTTTTAAACTTCACATGTCTTCATGTTGTCAGTTAGCATCCTTTCATTTCAACATGAAGAGCAACCTTTATCATTTCTTGTAAAGCATGTCCAGTGGAAATGACCTCCTCAACATTTGTTTGCCTGCGCATGTCTTTAGCTCTCCGTCATTGCTGAGTGCAACTTTGCCAGGCATAGTGTTGCTGATTGCGTTATTTTGCTTCTGGCACTTTGAACATATCACCCCTACTTCCTCCTGGCTAGCAAGGTTTCTGTTGAAAAATTTCTGATAGGCTTCTAAGGGTTTCCTTACACGTGACAAGTCTCTTGTCTATTGCTGTTTTCAAGAGTCTCTCTTTGTCTTTGACTTTTGACAAATTGATTAGAATGTGCCTTGGAGTATTTCTTCTTTGTATTGATCTTGCTTGGGCTTCGTTAATCTTTCCTTAATCCTGTGTTAGATCTTTTAGGCTTCCTTAATCTGAATATCCACATCCCTCCCAACTCACACTGATAGCATGAAATCACCATGGTGTGATTACCTGCACCACAGAAAGTGGCAAATGTTACAGATCAGGGATTTTTATACCAAAAAATAGTTGTTAAAAACTTACCAGCACCTTATGAGTTAAGGTAGAAAAAAGAGAAGTAAACGAAACTCTGAAAGTTTTATCTAAATATGGCAAAAAGATATAATTTTTCTAAATATGGCAAAAAGGAATGACTTGATTCTCATTTCTCTTTACCTAGCTCTCACTTATCTCCTTGCTCTTCCCATATATAAGAACAAATTTATGCACTGCAATATACCTTCATCATTCCAGGTTTGGTGCATTATATGAGGCAATATGGCATCTGATTTAAGAGCGTGGGATCTGCATTCAGAATTCTGGCTCTGCCACTTTCTAATTATTTTACCATGAATAATTTCATCAAACTTGAAAATCTCAGTTTTCTTATCAGAAAATGTGGATAAGAATAGTGCTTATTTTGTGGAATTATCATGAGAAAGAAATAAGATAATTTCTGGCATGTGGTGGGCACCCATTAAAGATTTGTTAAGTAAATGTATGAATGCTTGTAAAAGCATTTTGTCAATGCCTGGCATAAACCAAGTGCTTAATAAATGTTAAATAACATAAAATTAATTGTGGTAGTCTAGCATTACCATCAGTATTAATTTATTTACTTTCTTAAACCTTTACACATATATATCAGTCTTTCAAAATGGTATAAGTCAGGATCTGTTTTTGAAAATGTAATTAATTACTCTCAGATGTAATAATACACATTTATTTCTTCTCAAACAAAAGTCCATTCACTGTTCAAATAAACTGGAGGAAAAGAAACTAGCTTGAGGATGGCAGACAAAAGTCAGTTTATCCGCATGTGACAGCTTGCAGATTGTGGGCATGCTATGACATATTCCCAAATAATATTCATCAGCCATTTCTTCCATGCCTACTGCTTTATATATATATTGACCATGTCATCTCTGAATGTGGTCATTGTAACATTCATTTATATATTTGAATTTTTAAATTTATCTGAATAATATAACTACTTTAGCCCTTATAATGTTCAGTTATCTTAGAGATTTAAAAATAAATACAAAAAGATTTAACTAAAGAATATAGCTCAGCTTAACATTGCATTATTTTTTGTTTAAGTAGCTGTATATTTCTTTAAGTGCCTTTCTTATCTGGTATTAGGGGTAGATTTATGCCTCTGTGTTAAAGTCATTGGAGAGATTAATGGTGGCAATAACAGTTACAGGATATAGAGACAATAACAACTATTTGCTTTGGCCAAAAAGAAGGAAAAATAAGAAACATATTGCAAACTCAATGCGCTAGTAGTCAGCTGTCAGAAGCAGCTATGCTTTCATATACCAGTGAGTACCTAGCAGCTTAAAATCATATTTAGGGATGGGCAGAACTTTAATAAGGAAAAGTAACCAGAATTAATGGAAGTCCATACAGAATTCTTTTCTGCTCCTTCTCCACCACTACCCTCACTTTCCGTTTCTTTTAATTCTGTGAAAATTCATATGAATTCAAGTGTTGACAAATGAATTGCCTAAGCAATTTACAGCCCATTCTACAGGGAAATTTCAATTAGTAAGTCCAGGTCATCTCCTCACTATGTTCTTCCCTCCTCTTTAGCAAGCCTATGGGAAACTATGGCTTAAATAAGAATGTGCTGAACATGTGCTCAGAAGTTTCTTAGAGAGGACACTACAAAAGTATGAAACATGATGCCTGCTCCCCAAAGTTAACAATCTACATAGAAAATAAAGATGTAAACACATGCCACAGTACTAAGCAATGTTACATGTATATCCTTAAGAGCTAGTTATACACAATTCACCAATTAGTGAAGTAATCCAGATGGGAGGGAAATCATTGAGACACTAGTCCATCACAGTTGAGACAGGATTGAATTGGACTGTGGGGAAAGGGTAGTAACTGGATATTCCGGGGAAATGGAGGACTTAGGAATTGGGACGGATGCAAAAGTGCCTGCCCATGGGAAGGCCAGCAGGGTTCCTGGAAGTCATTAAGGATAAGTTATTGGATCTAAATCTAATCCTTAGGGTGGGCATATTCTGCAGGATAGTATGTGTTTCTGTGAAGTTCACATTTCATTTCCTCAGTTCCTGAGTACTGTTACTTTATATTGAAATCCCAAAGTGTTGACTTTTCTTATGACTTCTATACACTTAATACAATTTGATTATAATGCATTTAAAGCATTTTAACTTCTATTAGGTACAGGTTTCCAGTAGACAAAGAGCGATCTAGAAATCTGCTCTAGTAAACTTACTATATCAAAATGCATCAACATTTTTCTATTTACTACCCAGATTGTGGGAAAATAAATAATCAGAAATCTCATTTTACCTTTTGTGTAATAGAGTAATGGTCAACCTTATGATTGTTTGATTATAATGTGTTTATTTTTGAAAAATGTAATTGTGGAGAAAATAACACCAATCACATAACCACCAGCCCCTACTGAAATGTTCCTAAAGGTGACAGTGTGTCCTGCCAAAACCAAATTCACAGTTAGTAAGTATTAAGATGCTGAATAACAGGAGCACATGTATACTGGACTCATAAAAGCATTTCTCCTTTACGTCAACAAATCTAGCACATGATTTTCACAAGATAAAAGTGACTTGGGGTTTTCATTTGCAACATCACAGGAACATTAAAATGGTGGTTATAATAACTGTAAGAAAGCTGAGAATATTGGTCTAAGCCAAAAAAAAAAAAAGATAGTTGGCCAGGACAGAAAAATAACCAGAAAATTTAAAAAATTAATAAAAACAAAGTAAAATTTCACAGGTGAGAGAGTTTTTAAAACAGATTTAATACCAAAAGCTTTGGGAAAACTTAATTTTATTTCATCATCACTGTTTACTTAACAGATAGAAATTTAAAAAGTAAGTAGAGGCTGGGCATGGTGGCTCATGCCACTAATCCCAACACTTTGAGAGGCCAAGGCATGAAGATTGCTTGAGCCCAAGAGTTTGAGACCAGTCTGGGCAACACAGTGAGACCCCTCTAGAAAAACTAAAAAAGAAAAAATATTAAAAATTAGCTGGGCATGGTGCACACACCGTAGTCTCAATTACTCCAGTAGCTAAGGTGAGAGAATCACTTGAACCCAGGTGGTTGAGGCTGCGGTGATCTGTGATTGCACCTCTGCACTCCAGTCTGGGAGACAGCAAGACCCTGTCAGAAAGAAAAAGAAAGAAAGGAAGAAAGAAAGAGAGAAAGGGAGAAAGAAAGAGAGGGAGAAAGGGTGGAAGGGAGAAAGGGAGGAAGGAAGGAAGGGAGGAAGAAAAGAAGAAAAGAAAAGAAAGGTAGAAACCTAAGGGCATATTCAAGTGACATTTTAAAGATTTAAGGCTGTCCAAAATTTTGACAATTGGCAAGTTTGCATTTTAATTCACCACTGTTGAACACGTTCTGTTCCTTGACTCCTTAGTCACATGCTCACACTCACATGTACTCAGACCAACTCACTCAACTCATCTGTTCAATATCTTTGACCTCTTGCAACATTTACACAATGGAAGTCAAGTCCAAACAACTATTATTATTGTTTTTAAATCATTTTTGGGATATTTGGGTCTTATCCTTCGCCATTTCAGCAATGGTTATGAATAAGGCCCAGTAACAGTATAGATCTTCTGGTGTCTAGTCGCTAAATCAGTGAGACTTGGCCATTGTTATTCAGCCATTGCTGGTGTGTCTCCCATGTATCCGTATCCCTAAGCTGTCATCCCAGTCCTCACATCCCCCATGCTAATGCCACAGGCTCTTGCATTCTTGCTGTCCCCAGGCTGACGTGGACAGAGGTTTTCTTCTATTTGTTTTGTCAATCTTGTACCTCTAAATGAGGGAGGTCCCACTTTCAGTTTCAAACATCTCCTTCTTTTTATTTTATTTCCATTCATGAGGCCATGATATACTCTTCTCTGGGGATGTACCTCATTATGGAAGGTATCTGAGAGACTTTAAAAACCACAATGCTTCCTCAATGTTCTAATGGTCCCCTATGTCCTATCATTCTCTTTCCCATGATGGTGCCTCCAGAAGCACATGGTCTCTTGGCCAGACCTGCCCTGAGAGTCTTCACCATCAGGGAGCTTCCAGTTTGATAGAACAATAGGCCTACAAGCCAATATTGACACTGCAGCATTGCAGACACTTGCGGGGGTACCATAGGAGGTACCATAGGAGCAGAGTAGAAGAGGGTGCCGACTGTGCCTGAGGGTGACAGGAGAGCTGAGTGAGGCGAGGTGTCACAGAGGAAAGGAGGCACACGAAAGTAAGCTGAGGGGGAGGCACAGGCAAAGCTCGACTGCCTGAAGCACACCAAAGATCCCACAATCACAAGCGATGGGACTGGAATTCCTACTACTCACAGGGAAGTGTTGGAAGATAGTACTCGGAAGAAAGAACCCAGTTTGTGAAGGTCCTTTTATGCTTAGCTATGGAAATTGGGTTTATATACTAGGCAATTGAGTCTCTCTTAAGTAATTTAAGAAAGGAAATAAAACCCACCTTTTATTTCCAAAAGATAACTCCAAGGGCAGTGTTACAAACCTTCGTATATAGTTCAGGATGTTTTGGTTTCAGGCAGGGGGAACAAATGGACAAAATTTAACAAAAGGAATTTGTGGCAAAGTGTCAAGTTATTTCACTTAACTGAAGAAATTATTAAATAACTAAGACTACAGACAGAACCACAGGAGCTGCAGAAGTCGTGAACAGTCTACCTAAAAAGTCACGGACAGTCTACAATTAAAGTATCTCAGTTCTGCCAACTCTTGTCCCTCTATTCCAAGAATTAATAACACCCATCTCCAGGAAAAAGAGTCTGCTTTTCCCAGCTTGGATCAGTCATTCATGTTCAGGTGATAGGTTAGCTAACCAAGACATGGCCATGAAGGGTTCTGTCTACTGGAGTTCTTAATGACTTCTGTGACTCGAGCAGCCACTTACCAAAGAAAGTTAGAAAGCAATTGTTCTGTGCCAAGATGGAACAGTCAAGATTTAGGGGAAACAGTGTAGAAAATATTCTACATGTATTTGTTAGTCAGAAGCAACATAGTGTGGTAAATAATTGCACATGGGAAGCAAATGAAGTAAACTAGAATGACTCTTCTAGCTTGGAGAACAGGGTAATGCCAATACGAGTCATCCATGTAGACAGCAAAGAAAGAAGAGAAGGGGGAAGAGACTGGTTCTATTCTAGACCTTTTGTATTTGAGACGTCTGATGCCTGAGCAACACACCCAGGTGGAGATACTCAATGGAGATTTGAGATCTGATTTGGGAGTTCAAGAGAGACAATATCCCTGGATATCATTAGTGTGACTGCACCCCTAAAAGCCGTGGATGTGGATGCTGTCACCCAGGGAGACCACGCAGAGCAAGAGAAGAAGCAAACCCTGGAACTGTAAACTGATTCATGACATGAGGAGGGCAAGTAAGAAAAAGGAGAAGGACGTATTCTTATATTTGTTATTGAGAAAATTATTGGTGACTATGTGAGCAATGAGCTGGCATCGTGTGACTGAGAGAGAGCAGCATAGGACTGAACAAATCAGAGGTGAGAAAATAGGAATAGTGAGTACAGAATGGCATTATACTTTCAAGAAGTTTGTCCTGAGAGAGAGAGAGAGTACACCATATTACATTGTTTTGTTTTTGTATCTGGTGACAAAAGCAATATATACTAAGTCTGGAAAAATAGAAAATCATAAAAAGCATAAATTATAGACTTTAATAATACCATAGAAGAAATTGACATGATCATATTTACTAGTGCAGGAACACACATTTATTTAAAAAGCAAAAACAGAAAAGATTGATGACAAATCTTTAGAAAAACCAGTAGTGTTTGAAAAGGATTAGTTTTAGAAAGAAAACACCTGCTTTTGTGAAGGGGTAAATAAGGAACAAGGGAACTGAAGGAGCTTGTTAGTTTCTCTTCACTGAGAAGTAGGAGACAAGGCCATCTGCCAAGAAGGATGGGGTAAGGGACTTGAGTTGAAGTAGGTGTTGAGTTGAAAAGAGTGGTGGGATGTGGGAAAGTAATCTTTCCAAGAACAGGGAATTGAAAGGCTCAGCTGACGTTGGAAAGCATACATTTGTACAAATTCCAATCTGAAAAGTTTTCAGACTTCTATTTAATCTTTAGCAGGCTTCCCAACTCTTCATGCAGGAAGAGAAAAGGTAGATAATTAATGCAGAAGTGTGGCTTCACATATCAGACAAGACAGAAGCACAAGTAGACAAGACTTTGAGTCATTACAAAAGACTAGTAGAAATGGCTTGACCATAGTGTTTAAGCCATAAAGGGAAGAAGGGAAGCCAGTACAGAATTTATCAGTTGGAATTAAAGAGAGCAATCAAAGACCTAGAGATCTCAGTTAATTAAAGAGAAAATTTAATGGAAGTAAATGATCCAAGTACAGGAAGAGAAGGGTGTGGGTGGAGAGAAGAATAACAAAGTTATCGTTTCTAACTTAACAGAGAAATATTGATTAAAAACAAGATAAAGATAATTTGGCTTAAAATAATCATGAAACTGAGCTTTGTCTACAGATGGGATGGTTTATTTCCTTTAGAAATTAAATTTCTCCAAGGTTATGGCAGGAATTGGGAGAGAGAGGATGACTGAGCCAGTTATTAAAATCTTCAAAGAGTGTGCATTGGTGACAGGAAGAACTGTGCATGATTACACCATTTATGACCAGCAGGTGGTAGAGATGTATGATATGATTCCAGAAATAATTCTTTGATTTTTAAAGAAATGTGGGAAACTGACAATTCTAACATGGCAATTGAGAATAACATGAATGTTGTTCACAATGCTCTTAATTATTTAGGAGTGGGGTAAGAAAAATACTGTTTAATTGAAGTGCCCTATTAATAAATATTACACACTAGTTTTTATAGCTCATATGTTTCATTGTTAAAGGTATGTTTACAATGGATAATAGCACAATAAGAAAATAAAATAATTTTTAAAATTTAAATATAAGGCTGGTGGAAGGCTTACATTTTGTGATGAACAGACCTATTTGGTGTTAAAACAGGCAGTCATCTTATTTGCCAACAGAAAAAGTATCTGCTAATTTAGTGCTAATATTTTATGTTAGTGATAAAAAAAATTCTTAAAACTCCAGAAAAGCTGCCACCTAAGAATATTGTACATTTTCATACAACCTGGGGTAAGAGGTGAAGGAGAAAGAATGAATGAAAGAAAAGGAAGGAAGGAAGGAAGGAAAGAAGGAAGGAAGGAAGGAGGATGGAGGGAGGGAGGGCCTCCAGAAACTATCCATAAGGTGGATTTTTATGTCCATTAAGTCACTATTTCAGTTATGTGTTCCTTTTAAGTGTTAGGGGTTGCAGTACAGGTGGTGGAAAGAGTAAAATGCTAGCCTATTAAGGGTCACGACAATTAAATGCCCACCAGCTAAAAAAACAAACAGACAAAAAAACCACTTTGCTGGCATATGTTTGCAGTCAGAAAAGGTTAACTAATGTTTATATTTATAGACGATTATACTTGATAATAAAGTGTTCAAAATATTAAAGAATCTATTGATAAATTATCAAAATATTAGAGTCACTTTTCAGGGAAAAAATAGTGGAAAATAAGACACCAAAATATTAAGAGATTATCTCTCAGTGAGGGGACTACAGATGCTCTTTTCAGTAGCTTTCAAATTCTCTGTAATGAACATCTATAAATAGTTTCTGGAGGCCATTCCTTTACTTCTTTTGATTATTAACAACCTATGATGCTAAATGTTTAATATTCCCTTTATAATTGGAATACAGAAATAAATACTTCTAAAATAAATATAAAAATAAAAGATGAGTTATAACTGTAAAATAACTGTTCCTAGGTCAGTTTGATTGGTAGGTTGATTCTGCAATAACATCCAGGATTTACCCTAAAGTGTCCATAATACATTTATGGGAAATAAAAACACATAGTTCAACAAGAAATATGCATTAAATTATATGACTTTATTGTAAATATATGGGACTGGAAGTTTCATTTTAGCTTTAATTTTTCAATCCTTATTAAAATCTCTGTGAACACTAATAAACAAAATTTGCATGACCCGATAATTGTAAATTATGTAGATAAATCTAGTAAATATATCTATTAGCTATTAAGTACATCTACAAATTGCAGTCTTGATTTCTTTCAATACCATTTATCAATTAGCTGCAAAGATAGGCATTAAGAAGAAAAAACTTTCATTCATTAGGCTGTTGGTGCTAGAATTTTAGAGGAATGTAGTCTTCCTCCTCCACTTCCTCCTCTTATCTTCATCCTTGCCTAATGTGTACTGAGGATGATCATCAGGCAGACAATTCTCAAACTCTTTTAGATGTATTAATTTATTTTTCACCCACAATAACCCTAGGAGATAAGTACTGTTAGTATCCACAATTGATAGAAAAACTGAGCCAAAAGAAGACTGGCAACTTGCCTGAGGTGTAACAGCCTGAATAGTGGACCAGGATTTGAATACAGACAACCTGGCTACAGAGCCTAGATTCAGTGCTCAATCACTATGTTGTTTTAAGTATGATTTAGATTTTACTCTCCCTTTAAGATAATTATATACCAGTTATAGATTTGTAAAAATGCAGAAGAGAGAAACTTTTTTTTTGTTTTTGAGACAGAGTGTAGCTCTGTCACCCAGGCTGGAGTGCAATGGTGCAATCTTGGCTCACTGCAACCTCCACCTCCTGGGTTTAAGCAATTCTCCTGCCTCAGCCTCCTGAGTAGCTGGGATTACAGGCACCTGCCACCATGCCCAGCTAATTTTTGTATTTTTAGTAGAGACGGGATTTTACCTTGTTAGCCAAGCTGGTCTCTAACACCTGACATTATGATCTGCCCACCTCGGCCTCCCAAAATGCTGGTATTACAAGCATGAGCCACTGCACCTAGCACATTTTTAATATTTGAGTACTCTTGTTAAAAATCGAAAGTAGGTAAAAAAGAGATTATTATTTCTCCCTATCTCATTCAGGGCCTGATTTGTCTCCCTTTCTCTCTCTGGAACTAACACAACTTGCTTTGTCTCACAGATACCTGGACTCCTAAAGTACTGAATGTATCACTTAATTTAGCACTTTAAAATTTTGTGATTTTAAAAATAAGGGTAAGCAGGCCAGGTGCAGTGGCTCATTGCTATAATCCCAATACTTTGGGCGGCCGAGGCAGGAGAATCACCTGAGGTCAAGAGTTTGAGACCAGCCTGGCCAACATGGTGAAACTCTGTCTCTACTAAAAATACAAAAATTAGCCTGATGTGGTGCTGCATGCCTATAATTCCAGCTACTGGGGAGATTGAGGCAGGAGAATCGCTCAAGCCCAGGAGGCAGAGGTTGCAGTGAGTTGAGACTGCACCATTGCACTCCAGCCTGGGCAACAAAAGCAAAACTCCATCTCAAAAAAAAAAAGTGTAAGCAAATCTGTACTTTTCTTTACAAAACACACACAACATGTACGCACAAACAAAACACACCCACACACACAGTAGCATGGCACTCTGTTCTTCTCAGCAGTTGGGGAGACAGAATGCCTCCCATTACGGGCTTTCAGCCCTGGTTCTGCCATATCTCTAAAATCTTAACCAGTCTAGGACTCCCTCTGAGTTGAAAAAGGCCTAGGTCCCCCAAAGGGTAAACTGAACACCTGCTCCTGAATTGCTAATCACCCACAGGATTAACTTATGAAAGAATTAACAAGAGGATCCTTTTTGAGAGAAGCCTGGACATGCCTTTCTTTTAGTCTGGAAATTAGTTACGTTAAGACATCAAGAAAGAAAGAAACTCTACAGCTTTGACAGTCAGTACCAATCACAGCTTCAAGAACCTTTTTATAGAATGGAATCACCCTTTCTAGGGGTTTGCTAAAATGCATTTTTCTGCTCTGGGCCACCAAAATACTAATCCTGTATAGACATACTTACAACAATTTGACATGATGCCTTGTCACTGTGAGCACCTACATGTGATTTTGTGGAGAAAAGTATGGATTTGCTAAGCTTTTATCTTTAAAATCACTTTCAGAGGTAGCAACTTCTCATTGCCTGGCAGGTGCCAATTTGGTTTGTCCATGTAACAGATAGAAAGGAAAACTGAAAAATGCTTTGAAAACCTAGACCAATCTAGATTAGAATGGAAGAACAGCATTTGATAGACAGCTTAAGAGATCAAGAAAAATAAGGTATTCAACCTAACATGGACTGGGTTTATAGAGTTTTGGAGGATAGAGAAGAGAAATTTCCCAGCAGCTTGTATGCCTGAATAAAGAATCAGAGAGATATGGGGAAAGAGGCTTTAAAGTTATTTTCTCTGTGAAATGAATGTAAACCCTTTTTGACACTGGCGTGAGTCATTGCAGAAGAGATTTAAATTGCTTTTTAATTTTGTTGGATTTCAGATTTGTGCCTCTTTGCTTACAGCAGCATGTTGAAATTGGCTAAAAGACTGCCTGTCTTTGGGTAGATTATAGCAAACTATCAACTGGGAAAACTCTTCCACTAATCCAAAACACTAAACAGTAGAGAAGGTGCCATCCTACAGATAATGGCTATGATTGCACTTCTAAAGAGAAGCAACTCACCGAACAGCGCTTTCACCAGTTGTGGATTTTGGGGGCAGGTAAGATGGTGGAAAGGTCTTAAACAAATGTAACAGACAACACAGAGGTGTTATCCTTACAGAAGAAAACAAAACAGAGTGCTTCAGCCCAGCTTCATCTGCCAGTGAGTGTTGCATTGAAGTTGAAGAATTACATTTGAAGAAGAAGGCCAATGGATGCAACACTAAAAGTCTGGGCAGATTTCTGGGAAGTGAGCAGGTTCTGTTTTGGTACAGTAAGTTCCACTCCTGAATTGTATTTGATTAATCTTCAGTCTCTCCTGCTGTCCTGTTGGCATTTTCAATACTAACAGATAGTTTAAAAGTTTATGGCAAACAAATGTTCTGAAAAAATATACATGGATTTCAAAATTTTTACACCAAAATATACTTGTACTATTTTTTTTTATAACATGCCTCAACAGCATCTAGTTTGAGGCACTAAGAAGGATAAGACATGAGTTTCAAAAGAGCCCCAATCGGAACAAGATGAACTCTGCTAAAATTAAAGCAAGAATGAACATCAACTTATGGTGACACTTGGGTGGAAGAATGATGGAATAAATAATGGTTTATGAAAGTGTGTGAGGAAAATATCCCAAATAAATCAGCAGTTTACAAGTGAATAACTCATTTCAAGAAGGAATGAACATGAGGCTCACAGTGGCATACCATCCACATATATTTACCAGGAAAAAATGCATCTTGTTTGTGTTCTAATTGAAAAGGACCAACAATTAGCAGCAGAAACAATAGCCCAACACCATAGGCATCTTAATTTGTTCAGCTTACCCAATTCTGACTTAAAAATTAGGGTAGACAAACTTTCCACTTGGTGAGTGCCAAAAATGTTGCGCCCACTTGAGCTAAAGACAAAAGCAGAGTTTTCAATGGAAATTTTAAACAAGTAGGATCAAGATCCTCAAGCATTTCTTTGAGGAATTGTAACAGGAGATAAACATGGCTTTATCGTTATGATCCTGAAGACAGAGTACAATCAAAGCAATGGCTACCAAGAGGTGGAAGAGGTCCAGTCAAAACAAAAGTGGATTAATCAAGAACAAAGGTTATGGCAGTTTTGGGGGATGCTTAAGGCATTTTGTGTGTTGACTTTCTAGGAGCAGGGTGAGGGGGCACCAAACAATAACATCTGCTTATTATGAGTGTGTTTTAAGAAATTTAGCCAAAGCTTTAGAAGAAAAACACCTGGGAAAGGTTCACCAGCGAGTCTGCCTCCTCCATGAGCTCTTGCTCATTCCTTTTGTCAAACAAGGGCAATTTTGTGAAAGTTTTGATGGGAAATCATTAGGCTTTCACCTTACAGTCTTGATTTAAATTCTTCTAACTTCTTTTTGTTTCCTAATATTTAAAAAAATCTTTAAAGGGCACCATTTTTCTTCAGTTACTAATGTAAAAAAAAAAAAGATGGCATTGACATGGCTACATTCCCAACTCTCATTTCTTTAGGGATGGACTAAATCACTGGTATCACAGCTTTCAAAAGTGTCTTGAACTTGATGGGGCTTATGTGGAGAAATGAAGTTTGCAGTTTTTGTCTTTTAATTCCATTTTTCCGTGAATTTTTTGAAGTCCTCTCCTATTTGGGTTTGTCCTTGTAAGAAGTAGTGGGCCATTTCCTCTCATCTTTCTTACTGACGAACATCTTAGGTCATAAGTGAATTGTCAAGTGCCTTTCTTCCATGGCCCTGGGGTTTGCATCCTGTAACTCCCCAGTAAGTGATGTTTGTATTTTCCCGTCCTTAACCCCTAACTCACCTCTGTGCTTGCACATTTTCCCTATCACACAACCCCTGCCTAAAAGAAATCTGTGAGTTTCCCCATGAGGCAACTAATGAAGTCCTAACCCCAAATGAAGAGTAGGTTATTTCCTTCTTCCAAACAAGTTATATAAAATGTTTTTCTAAGCCTCACCTGTAGCATATACTTCTATTTTTTGTTTTTGTTTTTATTTTCTAGAAGATACATTATTCTGCTAAGAATCCTAGTTGGAATTATCAGAGGTCACTACTACTAAGACGAGCATTTTGACAAAAGACCCTTCCTCAAGGACCTCTGCACTTTCTGACAGAGTTAAAATTAAAAATATATATATTTCTCTAAAAAAGGAGAAAATCAAATGAAAGTCATTCCAAAAGAGCACCATATGGCCCACAAGATGTGTGGGTATGGAAGACTCATGCGATGAGGGAAACACACAGATTCTGGAAATCAAAAATGAACACACCCCGCCCCCCACAAAGTAGGTCATCCCTCATAGCCAAATCCTGAGACCAAATTTCTCATCGCATACTGCTAATTTAGTTTACCTCTGTTGGCATAAGTGTGTTCATTTAAAAGTGAATTTCATTCTCACCTCAGCATGGCTCATATTTGTGGTATAGCTAAATGGCTTTATCTTGAGGGTGATGTTGTGCAGCATATGTTACTAAAGTATAGCATCATCTTCTGATTTGAAAAAAAGAAATGTACATTTGAACTCACTTTGGAAGCGCATGTACACAAAATCGCTCTCCTTTATAATAGCTAGCTAGCATTGTCATAAAAATTGAAAATAGGTTCAGAAGTAGAAACGAACTCTCATGGCTTCCTTCAGGACAGGGTTTCTCAACCTTAGTACTATTGACATTTGGGGCTAGATAATTTTTTAATAGATTTCACTCTTTATAGCTATTTAAAATTTGAGCAGAAGGTACAGAAGGGCTCCATCTACCATTGCACCCAATAATTTCAATAATTTTTTGTAGGAAGCTGTCTTGTGCATTTTAGCAGCATGCCAGGCCTCTTCCACTAGATGCCAATAGCATCTTGCAGTTGTGAGGACCAAAAATATCACCAGACATTGTCAAATGCCTCCTGGTTAAAATCACCCGTAGTTAAACATTACTTTTTCAGAGTTGGGCCTTACCCCTACAGGAAAGATAGAAGGTAGATTCTGTCTTTGAATTTATTAAGGAGCACTATTTTTTAACCCTACTCAATAAAATAGTACAATATGGCTAGATGTTTTATGAGTATTTTATTTCTTTAGATAAAGCCGCTAAAAATTCATTATAAGCATTTGAGAAAGATGAAACAGTTGGAAGTGGGGTAGAAAAGATATGGGGAGGAGGCGAGGAATGCTCCATAAGACGCACACAGTGGTAACGCAGGGTCTGTCTCCAGCCCTGCATATTCACAAGCTCAATATGGGTCAAGAATTATTAGCTAATTGATCAGACTCAGAGTTTCAATTTACAGGAAAAAAAAACTCTCATGAGATATTATTAAATGGAACAACCATTGATAATTTGTACATTTTCAATGAGAAACATCATAGTAAAAAGTATCAAAATCCATATGAGCTTTACTTGCACAATTTCCTCCAGTGAGTGAAGCTGCATGGAAACTAAATTATCAGAGGGTGTGCTGTAGCTATGAAATCAAAACACGGCAACTAGGACTTGTGGTCTGAGAGTTTAAAGGGTATCAGGGTTTATTCAGCCTGGTCCTCTCATCTTCACGGTGAGGCCCTTCTCCCTGCAACTCTGGGGAAAGTCACATCTGAATTAGTGCTTCCACAAGTTAATGGGCTAAAAAAAAAAATCCAAGAAACTTGTTAAAATTCAAATTTGTGGGCTCCATTCCCAGAGAGTCTGATTTACTAGGATGGAGGTAGGACCTGTCATCAACATTTGTAACAAACATTCCAGGTGCTTGTGAAACACAGACCTGTGGTCTCCTTTGTATTTGCCTTTTCCCCTTTGCTTCTGTAAGGTTCTGCTGACTCTGGTCCACACAGCCTTTCTTTTGACATGTTAACACCTTCAGAGGTTGCAGTAAAGGCTGCCAACCTGAAACACTCTCTGTCTTTGTAAGGTAATCCTGGAAATATAGGTACTGATTTCCACTCTATCAAAATGTCACCATGTCTCCCTTATTTCCTTACTGGGAATGAAGGAAGGCAGCAGGTAGAGACACAAAAATGTCAATCCCACACGACACCTACAAGTAGTGCAAAGATGTTTTTCTTAAATTATTGTTGAAGGTAACAAACTTGAGGAAAGGTTGTGCCTCTCTTTTAAGCAGTCTGCGACTTTTTGTTGTTGATTTTGGGTTACTGATTTTAGTGAAATTACCAAACCAGAGAACAGAATATTACATACTGAGTAATGGGCACCCTGACTTGTCTCCAAGTCCCCCAGTGACTACACTGAATGTCCTGTTCTTCGTATTATAAGCCCATCTGCCCATTCATTCTGTAAACATTTACTGAGTATTATTGGGATAGTTGTGGTTTTTTCAGGTTTTGAAATGAAAGCTCTCCACTCTAGGGTGCATAGTTGTAGGACTAGGACTAGAGAGGGAGTAGAAAAATGAATAAAGGATGCTCCGGGTGCAAGAAAAGGGAAAGAACCTAACTCTATTAGGGTAAGTGTGGTCTGAGAGTGGAGGGGAGGCAGCCAGGCTTCTCAGAGTAGGTTACACCTGTGCTGTACAGAGACGGTGAGGAGGAGCCTATCACACAGAGCAAGGAAGAGGTGACATTCAAAAACAATGAAATGTGAAGTGCAAAGGCAGAGTACTGTGAGAGAGACCGGTGCTTCCTGAGATCTCTGGGTGACTTGTTTGGCTGAAATAAGGGGTGCATATGGAGATGTATCATGTCAGAAGGTAAATAGGAGACACTCGTTGAAGGGCCTTCTATAAAATGCTGAGGACTTTTGACTTGATAAATTAGTGTAGAGATGAGTTCTTAGTTATTTTTAGCAAATGAAATGACGTGAGTGGGTTTATGTTTAAGAGAGATCTCCCTGTAACAAAGTGGAGGCTTCCTAGAGTCAGAGACTCAAGGAGAGGCTGAAAGTTTAGCTTGAGAAAAGATGACGAATAAGAATAAGGAACAGGGTTGTCTTGTCAAACATAAAACATGAAAGTTTTAAAACCTTCATCCTCTGAATAATCCATTTGTTTTAAGAACATTTTCTGGTAGTGCTCAGAGTCTATTGTATGGCAAAGAAAGATGATGATTGAATCCACTCACCGTTGTCATGTATAATTTTTAGACCATGGAAGCAACAATTTGTAGGTTTGAACAAGAGGTATGGTAGAAGAAAATAATGAAGAGGCAGGAAGGAGAAGTATCAAATAATATTTGCTTTTAATACATTGAAGAGCATATTTGTAGTGGTGATTAGGAAGTGAAAAAAGGCTAGGGAGATGGGCTGTGATAGGGTGAAATATTGAAGATTAACGTATAAGTGGCAGTGAGGGATTGGGGGAAGTGGGGATGGTTAATGAACACAAAAAATATAAATAATGAATAAGACTTACTATTTGATAGCACAACAGAGTGACTCTAGAAAATAATAATGTAATAACATATTTTAAAATAACCTAAAGAATGTAATTGGATTGGTTGTAACTCAAAGGATAAATGCTTGAGGGAATGGATTCCCTGTTCTTCATGGTGTGCTTATTTCATGTTGTGTGCCATCTCATATACCCAATAAATACATACACTTACTATGCACACACACAACATTTAAATAATTAGATAGATAGATAGATAGATAGATAGATAGATAGATAGATAGCTATATGAGGCAGAAAAATCCTAGGTGATGAGTCAATACTGCATGCAACTATTACCGGAAATCCCTGCAATAGATGGCCTATCAAGTATATTTGTAATCAGCCACTCATGCCCTTTCTTTTACTCCTGAAGCTACAGTGGACAGGGTGACAGACCCTATGTCCATGTTTATGATACTGTGTGGCAGCATTGACGAATTGGACCAATCAGTTTCTTACTTGAAGAATCTGACATAAGAATATCAGCCATTCTGTTTTGCTTGAACTCTGGTGCTGTAGAGTAGCATCATTTTTAACATGTGCCTGTTCAGCAGAAGAAAAAAAAATGAGAGAGAGAGAAAGAGATAGAGAAAGAGAGAGAGAAAGCATGCAAAGAGAAAGCATGCAGAGAGAAACAGGAATGCGAGCCTTTACGTCCAGGAGGGAGAACTCTATTTTTCCCAATGACTTTTCAGTTCTCAGTTCATTTCCTTGGGTGTTCTGCCTGTAATTTGTTTACCTGAGCTGGACATCTATGATATAATTCTTTAGAAAAGAAAGCTCACCCACATTCATAGATTACACACTTCAAATTTAAGTTACTTTATTCACTTATCAGCTTGGCTACAGTGTTACGATTAAATAATAGCTTCTATTTGGAGGTAGAAAAAAAGTATTCTCATATTCATTTGGAAAGGAATATATATATATATAGAGAGAGAGCCACCACCTTTTTGAAGGGAAATTGTCAATAGCCAAACTTATATGAAATGTAAACATTTCATATGTACATTCCTTTTGACATAAAGATTTCATGTTACATAGTCCCAAAAGTAAACAATCTTCTCTATGCATAATTATATTCGTTGCAATATTCTTTGTAATATCAAAAAACTAGAAACATGGTATATATCCACAAATAGAGACTGGCTAGTTACTTACATTATGATACATACACACAATGTAATACCTATACTACATCATCCTCAAATGCAATGAAATATGTCTATATTGGCCAATATGTAAATATTTCTAATACATATTACTGAATGAAAAAGCAAGGTACCAAAGAGTGTGTATACTGTAATTCCATTTGTGTACATTTTAGAAGTATATACTTATATATGCATAATATTTTCTGGATACACAGCAAATTGGTTACAGGATTAATTTGAGTGCACTGTCAAATGGAGGAGAAAGAAAGCTTTTTTCTTCTCAACTTTTCTTTAAATTCAGTGGGTCCATATGCAAGGCTGTGTTGTGTATGCTGAGGTTTGGGGTATAATTGAAACCATTTTGCAGGTAGTGAGCACAGTACCCAATAGCAGTTTCTCAGCGCTTGCCCTCCCCTCCCTCTCACCACCCTCTTGTGGTCCCCAGTGTTTATTATTCTCATCTTCATGTTCGTGTGTGCCCAATGTTTCACTCCCCCTTATAAGTGAGAACATAGAGCATTTGGTGTTTTGTTTCTGCATTAGTTCCCTTAGGAATAATGGCCTTCAGCTGCATTCATGTTGCTGCAAAGGACGTAATTTCATTCTTTTTATGGCTGTATAGCATTCCATGGTATATACATACCACATTTTCTTTATCCAGTCTACCATCTATGGGCACCTAGGTTTATTCTATGTCTTTGCTATTGTGAATAGTGCAGTAATAAACATACAGGTGAATGTGTCTTTTTAGTAGAGCAATTTATTTTCCTTTGGATATATACCCAGTAGTGAGATTGCTGGGTCAAATGGTAGTTCTATGTTTAGTTCTTTGAGAAATCTCCAAACTACTTTCCACAGTGGCGGAACTAATTTACATTCCCACCAACAGTGTATGAGTGTTCTGAGAAAAGAATTTTTTTTCTTTTTAGTCTATGCCTCCTTTACATGCTATTCATCTTTTTTAGTATGTCCATATGTTATATTGGTTTAAAGAATAAAATAAACTTGCTTTCAGTAGCAGTTCTAATATGGGTCATTTATAGCAAGGATACTCAAAGTACTGGTCCATGACAAACTCAGGTATATATGTCAGAATGTGAGTCAACACATTGTTTTCTTCAGCAAATAGTCTTCCTATAAAAAAATAATGACAGCTGAACTAAACAGTGTGCTTAGTGATATAGTTGATTTCCATTCTAGGGCAATCTCCTCATCCCTCACTGGCCAGCATCAAACAGTCCTCATGTGGTTTTCACGCTACCCTTTAAATAACAGTGATTTTATACTTCAATATGATTTTAGGACAAATTCTCACTTCTCCCAAGTGTACTTGTACATTAAGACTCATTCTTTGCTATGGAGGGTAATAAATTTCAAAAATATGGTAAGGCTATTTTCTTGAGCAGAATTCTTTTCTTAATCCCCCAGTCCACGTAGGCACTCAGGGGGCCAGGCTGACAGTGGCTCTGTCATCCTTAACAAGTGGCTTTAAGAGCATGGAATACTATGCAGCCCTAAAAAATGATGAGTT
>CAUYLG010008481.1:0-29100 GCA_963573385.1 Cacajao melanocephalus | reverse complement strand
CTGGGCGCATATATATTTAGGATCATTAGCTCTTCTTGCTGCATTTTACCATTATGTAATGCCCTTCTTTGTCTCTTTTGATCTTTGTTGGTTTAAAGTCTATTTTATCAGAGACTAGGATTGCAACTCCTGCTTTTTTTTTTGCTCTCCATTTGCTTGGTAGATCTTCCTCGATCCCTTTATTTTGAGCCTATGTGTAACCTTGCATGTGAGATGGGTTTCCTGGATAGAGCACATGGATGGGTTTTGACTTTTTATCCAATTTGCCAGTCTGCATCTTTTGATTGGAGCATTGAGCCCATTTACATTTAAGGTTAATATTGTTATGTGTGAATTTGATCCTGCCATTTTGATGCCAGCTGGTTGTTTTGCCCATTAGTTGATGCAGTTTCTTCATTGTGTCAATGCTTTTTACTATTTGGTACATTTTTGGAGTGGCTGGTACTGGTTGTTCTTTTCTGTGTTTAGTGCTTCTTTCAGGAACTCTTATAAAGCTGGCCTGGTGGTGATGAAATCTCTGAGCAATTGCTTGTTTGTTTAAAGGATTTTATTTCTCCTTCACTTATGAAGCTTAGTTTGGCTGGGTATGAAATTCTAGGTTGAAAGTTCTTTTCTTTAAGGATGTTGAATATTGGCCCTCACACTCTTCTGGCTTGTAAGGTTTCTGCTGAGAGATCTGCTGTGAGTCTGATGGGCTTCCCTTTGTGGGTAACCCGACCTTTCTCTCTGGCTGCCCTTAGCACTTTTTCCTTCATTTCAACCCTAGTGAATCTGACGATTATGCGTCTTGAGGTTGCTTTTCTTGAGGAATATCTTTGTGGTGGTTTCTGTATTTCCTGAATTTGAATGTTGGCCTGCCTTGCTAGGTTAGGGAAGTTCTCCTGGATAATATCCTGAAGAGTGTTTTCCAACTTGGTTTAATTCTCCCTGTCACTTTCAGATAGACCGATCAAACGTAGATTAGGTTTTTTCACATAATCCCATATTTCTTTGAGGCTTTGTTCATTTCTTTTCACTCTTTTTTCTCTAATCTTGCCTTCTTTATTTCATTGAGTTAATCTTCAGTCTCTAATACCCTTTCTTCTACTTGGTTGATTCAGCTGTTGAAACTTGCATATGCTTCGCGAAGTTCTTGTGCTGTGTTATTCAGCTCCATCAAGTCGTTTGTCTCTGCGCTGGTTATTCTAGTTAGCATTTCATCTAACCTTTTTTCACAGTTCTTAGCGTCCTTGCATTGAGTTAGAACATGCTCCTTTAGTTCGGAGAAATTTGTTATTACCCACCTTCCGAAGCCTGCTTCTGTCAATTCATCAGACTCATTCTCCATCCAGTTTTGTTCCCTTGCTGACGAGCAGCTGTGATCCCTTGGAGGAGGAGAGGCGTTCTGGTTTTTTGCAGATATCAGCCTTTTTGCGCTGGCTTCTTCCCATCTTTGTGGATTTATCTACAAAGACGGGAAGAAGTTCGTAACTTTGGATTGGGTCTCTGAGTGGATGCCCTTTCTGTTAATGTTGAAACCATTTCTTTCTGTTTGTTAGTTTTCCTTCTAACAGGCCCCTCTGCTGCAGGTCTGCTGAAGGTCCACTCCAGACCCTGCTTGCCTGGGAATCACCAGCCAGGGCTGCAGAATAGCAAATATGCTGCCTGTTCCTTCCTCTGGTAGCTTCATCTCAGAGGGATACCCACCACATGCCAGCCAGAGCTCTCCTGTATGAAATGTCGGTCAACCCCTACTGGGAGTTATCTCTCAGTCTGGATACACAGGGGTCAGGGATCCCCTTGAGGAGGCAATGTGTCCCTTATCAGAGCTCAAGAGCTGTGCCTGGAGACCGTGGCTCCCTTCAGAGCTGCTGGGCAGGGACGTTTAAGTCTGCTGAAGCTGAACCCGTAACCGCTCCTTTTCCCAGGTGCTCTGTCCCAGGAAGGTGGGGCCTCTATATTTAAGTTCCTGATGGGCTGCTGCCTTTTTCAGAGATGCCCGGCCCAGCAAGAAGGGAGTCCAGTGACACAGTCTACCTGTAGAGGCCTCGCTGAGCTGCTGTTGGCTCTGCCCAGTTGCTGTGTAAACTTCCCAGCGACTTTGTTTATACAGGCGAGGTTAAAACCGCCTACCCAAGCCTGAGCAATGGCAGATGCCCCTCCCTGCCCTGAGCTCGAACATTCCAGGTGGAGCTGAGACTGCTGTGTGTGCTGGCTGCGAGAATTTCAAGCCAGTGGATCTTAGCTTGCTGGTCTTCTTGGGGGTGGGATCCCACAAGCCAGATCACTTGGGTTCCTGGCTTCAGCCCCTTTTTTTCAGGGGAATAGTTCTGTCTGGCTGGCATTCCAGGAGCCACTGGGGTATGAAGGGGGGAAAGAAAACTGCTCTGGCTAAAATGGCTGCCCAGTATTATTTTGTTTTTAAAGATGAGGTTTCACCATGTTGGTCAGGCTGGTCTTGAACTCCCGACCTCAGGTGATCCACCTACCTTGGCCTCCAAGTGCTTGGATTACAGGTATGAGCAACCACACCCGGCCGGCTGCCCAGTTTTGTGCTGGAAACCTGGGGCACTGGTGTTGTAGGCACTGGAGGGAATCTCCTGGTCTGTGGGTTGTGTAGACCATGAGAAAAGTGCAATATTTCAGCCAGAGTGTCTGGAAAAGTCCCTACTGGCTTCTCTTGGCTAGGAGAGGGAGTTCTCTGGCCCCTTGAACTTCCCAGGTGAAGCAATGCCCTACCCTACTTTGGCTTGTCCTCCTTAGGCTGCACCCACTGCGTAACCAGTCCCAATGAGATGAACCAGGTACGGTACTTCAGCTGGAAATACGGAGATCACCGCCTTCTGCGTCTCTCTCACTGGGAACTGCACCCCAGAGCTGTTCCTATTCGGCCATCTTGGCGGAAACCCTAATATCTATTTCATAGAAATGTTGTGAGGATTAAATGAGCTAATGGAGTAATACGTGTTAAAGGTGGAGAAAATAAGCACATACGTGTTTGATAGTGTCAGCAGCTATTTATTTTTTGGCTACCTAATTGGTACATGTCAGTAGAAGATAGAGCAATGACCTGGATTCAAGTACAGTTGTCCCTTATACTTGGGTGTCCTTGGGGGATTGGTTCTGGACCTCCCACCCTCACCCCATGGTTAAAAAACAATCGTGGTTGCTCAGATCCACTATATAAAATGGCACAGTATTTGCATATAACTTAGGCACATCTTCCCATATACTTTAAATTTTCTGGTTATATATAATACCTAATACGTTATAAATGCTGTGTAAATAGTTGTTACACTTTATTGTTTAGGTAATAATGACAAGGAAAAAAATCTGTAGGTATTCAGTACAGATGCAGCCATCTTTTTAAATTTCTGAAGATTTTTTACTCATGGTTAGTTGAATCCACAGATGCAGAACCCACAGGTTCGGAGGGCCAGCTGTGCTTCGAAAACAATAGTTTGTGGCTGGGCGCGGTGGCTTACGCCTGTAATCCCAGCACTTTGAGAGGCTGAGGCAGGAGGATCACAAGGTCAGGAATTTGAGATCAGCCTGGCCAACGTGGTGAAACCCTTCTCTACTAAAGATACAAAAAATGAGCTGGGCGTGGTGGCACGTGCCTGTAATCCCAGCCACTCGGGAGGCTGAGATGTGAGAATTGCTTGAACACAGGAGGTGGAGGTTGCAGTGAGCCAAGATTGCACCATTGCATTCCAGCGACAGGGTGAGACTCAGTCTCAAAAAAAAAAAAAAAAAGAAAGAAAGAAAATATTAGCTTATGTTTTATTAGAAAGGAAACTCTGTCATAAGGAAGATGAATATATGTTATGAAATTGGAATCTGTTTTATTCTGTGGTAATCCTGGCAATATTAAGGAATTAGAGCAGATTAAGGATTCAGTAGGAGACATAGGACCAGTGGTATTGGGTTTATGCTGTGACTTTATGGAGAAGAATTCTTTGCCTAACTTGAATCATTTGAGAGACCTTCACTTTCACTGTTGGGAAAGAACGTGGCCGAGCAGGAGTAAGTTTGCCTAACTTTATTAAAGGAGCAGTATTCCGTTGTTCTAGTAAAAATCTAATGCTAGTGATTGGAATTGTCCCTCTTCTTCTAGAAGATTGAGCCTCAGCAGATTATAGTAAAAGCAAAAAGTTAGCCCGACTAGCTTTTTTTTTGTTTTTGGTGACAGTCTTGGTGTGTCGCCCAGGCTGGAGTACATTGGCATGATCTTGGCTCACTGCAACCTCTACCTCCCGGGTTCAAGCGATTCTCGTGCCTCAGTTTCCTGAATAGCTGGGAATACAGGTGCCCACCATCACACCCGGCTAATTTTTATATTTTTACAAAATTACCAAAGAGACAGGGTTTGACCATGTTGGCCAGGCTGGTCTCGAACTCCTGATCTCAGGTGATCCACTGGGCTAAGCCTCCCAAAGTGCTGAGATTACAGTCGTGAGCCACCACACCTGGCCTCTAACTAGCATTTTTGACAGTTTTATTTACTTTGGATGTTTTAGGGCTGAAACTCTGCTATGAACTGTATCTGTGTTATCCAGTGCTGGCCTTAGTTCATAATAAGCCAGAACCATGATCTTCAGGCTTTTTGTATGTGGGAACTCCTGGTCTCTACTTGTTTTCGTAGTTTCTGCTCTTTATGGAATTGGGTATGGGTGGAGAGTTATTGTCTCCCTGCTTGGTAACCCCAGGTGTAATGAATTGTCAGCCATCTATGATGAGGATGTCTCACATTCTTGTCCTCTTTGTTTGATCTAGGTGACAATTCCTAGCTTGAGAAAGAATTGTTTCCTTGATTATAAGATTGACTTATACAATCCTTAACTAGAAATAAGAGCGTATTAATATATGTGTCTCTCTTAACAGATATGAAAATGGCTGTGCTTATTTCCACGAAGAGGAAAGAGAAGGACTTGCAAAGATATGCAGGCTTGCCATTCATTCTCGATATGAAGACTTCGTAGTGGATGGGTTCAATGTGTTATATAACAAGAAGCCTGTCATATATCTTAGTGCTGCTGCTAGACCTGGCCTGGGCCAATACCTTTGTAATCAGGTAACGTGGTATGAGCTGGCTATTTTAAAGAAATAATGTCTTGTTTTATCCTCAAAATTTTAAAGCTGACCTGTTTCTCTAGTTGCTGTTCTTTTTGAGTGAAAGATGGTCTTATATGCTTTTGTCATATTTTAAAAAATTACTGAATTTAGAAATAAAGAATATGTGATAGATTACCCAAGGGCAGCCGCAGCCAGCATTTTCTTCCTTTCTTCCCAGACTTTAATAGAAGCGTTTGTGTATATATGGTTGTATTCGGCTCTTTTCACTTACACTAAAACAGGAATATATCGTATTTTAATAATAATTATTCAGACTATAGTTTATTTTTAATGCTTTCATGGTATTTCATGAAGTGAATATATAGTAATTTAACTGTTTCCCTTTTGGATAATTAGGGGTGTTTGCATTCTTTTGCTTTCTGTGACCATTTTCAGGTCATGCTCTTTGTGTAGTGCTGTTACGGACTTCTCTGTGCATAAAGCTCTTTCCGTATTTTATTTAGAGTTATGGTCCTCAGATGCATTTTCAGAGTCAATCTAGAATTGCTGGATCAAAGAGCATGACCGTTTTTAAAGGTCATGGTGTTTCTAGAGCAAGTGCGGGGACTACATTGAGATAAGACGTTGTTAACCCTCTTTACCAAGAACATTCGAAAGCAAAACCCATAGGGTTGGAGGGCTGCTCTTCTGTAAGCTGTAGGAGTCCCAGTGGGGTGTATGGGAGACACTCAGTGACTTTTAAATTGATTCTGAGCTGTGATCACTGGTGCCAAGAAATTATGTCTTCTTCTTGAGAGTGTACAAAATGGGGAGTTTAATAATAATCCTATGAAACATGAAATAAATCACTTAGTGTCTGCTGCAAGCCAGGCTCTCGCGGACCCAAGGCTGTTTGGGGAGAACAGTCTAACCTTCAAAAGATGCGTGAGTGTTGTGTTGAGAAAGGCAGCCAGCAGAGCAGCATATGTAAGATGGTTATGTTCATGTTTCTTAAAGTGTGTGTACCCTTTATACCTATGTTTTTGTGCCTAGAAAAATATATACATTTATACCTAGAAAATATCAGAAAGGTTGTGTATTAAACTGATAACAGGGGTGGATTGGTGGCTTATAGGGTAGGAGGCTAGGCATTTTCACTTTTAATACCTTTTTTTGATAATTTGTTTTACTTGGATGTCACGTTCATAATTAAAAAAAAAATTCTTTAAGGAGCAAAATGTGCTCGTTAAATTTTTGGTCTTTGAATGATACCAACTCTTAGTCACACTGAACAATATGCTGCAACTGTTTACAATTCCTAAAACTAGAAACTCCTCAAGGACTTGGAAGCTAAAAATGAAGAATATGAAATTAAGTTGACAGTCATTGTCTCCATGCATAACACCGACTTCACTTCTCTTGAGAAATGTACTCTGCTAATCCATATTTATTACTTTTTAGGGGCGAGTGGACCCACAAATAAGATACTGTTCTTTGAATGCGTTTAGCTGGTGTTTAGCTGGTGTTATTTACCAGTAATGCTTGGAGAAAGAATCCAAAACTACCCGTGCTGAAATACGACTCAGTTGTTTCTCTGTTTGCAAAAGTGTTTCTGTTACATTCTAAAATATACCAAAGATAGTTACTTGACTCATTTTTTTACGTTATATCCTCTTATGAGGCACTTGGAAATTCACCCTTTTTTTTTTTTTTTGGCTTGGCTTTCTAAATGTACTTTAACATCTATTTATAATATTCAGAGTTCCTAAGGAGAGAGATTTTTGAGAAGAATAATCATGGCTGTCTTAGAGCCACAGCTTTTTGCAATCTGAAGTGAATGGTGCAGAGAGCTTTCTTGTCAGGTCGCGTGTTTCTTTTTGCAGCTCGGCTTGCCCTTCCCCTGCCTGTGCCGTGTACCCTGTAACACTATGTTTGGATCCCAGCATCAGATGGTGAGTTCTGCTTTTGGTTTGTAAAATAATGTGAGATTGTGTTTTGAAACTACCCTCCTTTCAAATGAAGTTCTATTTGCTGGCCTCCAGATAATTAGTAGCTTATTCATTTATTGCTTGGATCTTTCCATTGTGTAATATACGCTTCTGTTAATAGGTAAATGTCCATGAAGGTTGGCTGGTATATAGGTCGGGAGCACCTGGCTTTTAAGGAGTCTTGTAATTACTGTATCACCTGCTTTAAGTAGAAACGTGGCAACTCAATTAAGCACCAGAAGTTTTTCTAAACCTGGTGCTTTTAATGAGTTAGCACTGTTGCCTGGATTTATGAATGGGCAGATTTTGAAAATGAGGTTCTTCATTGTAATCATGAGATTAACTTCTGCTTATATTTAGACATGTAGGTGATAAATCTCTCCTTAGTAATTGTAGAAGGAAAAGGAAGGGATGGATTTTAGAGTTTTGTATTTCTTTTGTCAAGGTAGTTTTGTTTTCTAGTTCAGGTACATCAGTGAGTAATAGTAAAGATATATTCTTGGCTGTTAGGGGAGTTGAGAGAATATTTCATTTAAATGTAAATGTTTAAAACCAAAGAAATGTTCCTGCATATGTGCAGTTTTTACGTTTAATCTTGTTTAACTGATTTTTCTAGTCTTCAAGGAAAATTGATTTTCACATCTATGATGAGAGAAAACAGAAAAATTGTCAAGAGTAAGAATTGATTTGACTGATTACTTTTGAGAGTTATCTGCTTCTTTTGTAAGTCATAGTTTTTCATTTTATAGCTTTTATACTGGGCACCTCATTTTTTAATGGTTTGTTTTGGTTCCAGGATGTTGCCTTCCTGGAGAAACTGATTAAAGATGATGTAGAACGAGGAAGACTGCCCCTGTTGCTTGTTGCAAATGCGGGTAGGTAGCATGATGCTGAATCTACCATTTTGAATATGTAGGAGTGAGGCTAAGTCCTTAGCCTATAAAAGATAAAGTCTAGGCCAGGTGGGGGTGGCTGACACCTGTAATCCCAGCACTTTGGGAGGCTGAAGCAGGAAGATCACAAGGTCAGGAGATCAAGACCATCCTGGCTAACATGGTGAAACTCTGTCTCTACTAAAATAAAAAAGAAAAAAAAAATTAGCCAGGCGTGGTGGCATTCACCTGTAATCTCAGCTACTTTGGAGGCTGAGGCAGGGGAATCCCTTGAACCCGGGTGGTGGAGGTTGCATTGAGCTGAGATTGTGCCATTGCATTTCAGCTTGGCAATAGAGCAAGACTTCTTCTCTCTCTCTTTTTTTTTTTTTTTTTTTTTTTTTAAGATGGGGTTTTACCATGTTGGTCAGGCTGGTCTTGAACTCCCGACCTCAGATGATCCACCTGCCTTGGCCTCCAAAGTGCTTGGATTACAGGCGTGAGCCACCACGCCCGGCCCCAAGACTTCTTCTCAACCAGAAAAAAAAAAGTCTTAAGGAATGTTTGTGTGCGACATGTTTAAGATAGTCTGTATCCACATTGTAGTAAAAACTATAATAGTAAAGTTGGCTCATTAGATTTTCTTTAATCGTTGGTTTGTTCTGAAAGTTATTTTATGTGTGTGTATAGTTTTTCACTTAGTTTGTAGATGCTTCTCTATCTTCTCCTTCATGTACTTCCTTTCTCTGTTCTAAACTGAATTTTATTTTATTTTTTTGAGTCAGAGTTTCACTCTGTTGCCCAGGCTGGAGTGCAGTGGCGCAGTCTCAGCTCACTGCAGTCTCTGCCTCCCAGGTTCAAGTGATTCTCCTGCCTCAGCCTCTTGAGTAGCTGGAATTACAGGTGTGAGCTACCATGCCCGGCTAATCTCTTGTATTTTTAGTAGAGATAGGGTTTCACCATGTTGGCCAGTCTGGTCTCCTGACCTCAGGTGATCCACCCACTTCAGCCTCCCAAAGTGCTGGGATTATAGGCATGAGCCACTGCGCCCAGTCTGATTTTAAAACGACACTTTAAGCTAGGTGTGGTGGCACGTGCCTGTAGTCCCCCTACTCAGGAGACAAGCAGGATGTTGGCTAAAGCCCAGAAGTTGAATACCAGCCTGGGTAACATAGCAAGACCCCATCTCAATAAATAAATAAAAATAATTATACTGGCATTGTAAGATTGTTGTAAAAATTAAATGAGAAAATTCATAAAGTCTCTCACTTAAATATCTACCTTATAGGCGGCAGAGCAGCTACCACTTTCTGCTCCATTTATTGTATTCAGCATATTTGAAATCTAAGTGAAATAGGCAAGAAAAATAAATGACACACAGATTAGAAAGGAAGAAGTAAAACGGTGTTTGCAGGCATGATTGTGTAGATGGAAGGTCCTAAGAAAACTGAAGAAAAGCTACTGGAACTAACATTAGCAAATCTGTCATGCTTTCTGGATTTTTATATACGAATAAAGAACAATTGAAAATTTTATTTAAAATGTCATTAATAATGGCATCAAAAAAAAGAAAAATTTATGGATAAATTTAACAAAATACATGCAAGATCTGTACATTGAAAACTAAGAATGTTACTGAGAGAAATTTAAGAAGACTCAAGAATGCTATGCCATACACGTGTTGAAAGACTGAGTATTAAGTCAGTTCTTCCCAAACTCACCTGTAGAGTCAACTCAATCCCTATTAAAATCTCAACAGGTGGCTGGGTGCAGTGGCTCATGCCTGTAATCCCAGCACTTTGGGAGGCTGAGGTGGGTGGATCACCCGAGGTCAAGAGTTTGAGACCAGCCTGACCAGTATGATGAAACCCTGTCTTTACTTAGCATAGTGGCATGTGCTTGTAATCCCAGCTACTTGGGAGGCAGAGACAGGAGAATTGCTTGAACCTGGGAGGTGGAGGTTGCAGTGAGCTGAGATCGCACCATTGTACTCCAGCCTGGGCAGCAAGAGCAAAACTTTGTCTCAAAAAAAAAAAAACAAACACACACAGGCTGCAATTTATTGTAGAAATTGATGAGCTAATTCTAAAGTTTTATAGAAATAAAAGGGATCTAGGAATAGCCCAAAGAATTTTGAAAAAGAACAAAATTGGAAGACTTATCCTGTCATACATACTTCAAGACTTTTTCTAAAGCTACAGGTAAGACTGTGTGAGTAATCAAAGAGAATAGAGAATTCAGAAATAGACTCATATGATGTATATGGTCACTTCAGTTTTTTTATAGATACCCAGGTAATTCAAGGGAGAAAGGACAATCTTTTTCTATTAGTGGTCTTGCAGCAATTTGATATTCATATGGGAAAAAACTGAATCTTAATCCTTATCTCATTCTTTGTATATATAAAAATTAACTATAAATGGTTCATCAGCCTAAGCATAGACCTAAGACAATAAAATGTCTCAAAGAAAATATAGGAGATGTTTGTGACCTTAGGTTACATTTCTTAGGACACAAAACCTGTGAACCATAAATTGTACTTTATCAAAAATTAAAAGCATTTGCTGTTTGAAAGCCCCTATTAAGCTAATGAAAGGCAAGTTAAAGACTGGGAGAAATACTTGCAAAACATTTTTTTCTTGTTTTTTTTTTTTTTTTTTGTCTTTTTAAATTTTTATTTTTTATTTTTTTGAGATGGAGTCTTGCTCTTCCACCAAGGCTGGAGTGCAATGGGGTAACCCTGGTTCACTGCAACCTCCACCTCCCAGAATCAAGCAATTCACCTGCCTCACCCTCCTGAGTAGCTGGGATTACAGGCCACGCCTGGCTAATATTTATATTTTTGGTAGAAACGGGGTTTCACCATGTTGGTCAGGCTGGTCTCGAACTTCTGACCTCAGGTGATTGACCTGCCTTGAACTCCCAAAGTGATGGGATTACAGGTGTGAGCCACCACACCACCATACCCGGCCAGCCACTGTGCCTGGCCTGTCTGTTTTAAATTTCATTTTCAGTATTTTCCCGAGAAGCTACAAAACATTTTTTTGACAACTTGAATCTAAAATACATAAAAAACTGTTATAACTCAATAAGGAGACTAGCAGTACAATTTTTTTCTTTTTTTTGAGATCGAGTCTCATTCTGTTGCCCAGACTGGAGTGCAGTAGCACAGTTTCGGCTCACTGCAGCTTCTGCCTCCCGAGTTCAAGCGATTCTCCTGCATTAGCCTCCCAAGTAACTGGAATTACAGGCATGCACCACCACACATAGCTAATTTTTTTGTATTTTTAGTAGAGATGGGTTTCACCATGTTGGCCTGGCTGGTCTCGAACTCCTGACCTCAGGTTTCCATCCACCTCGGACTCCCAAAATTCCAGGATTACAGGCATGAGCCACTGTGCCTGGCCCACAATACAGTTTTGTAAATGAACAAAAGATTTGTGCAGATGCTTCACTAAAGAAAATGAAAATGTGTAAGCACTCGAAAAGATGCTTAACATCATTAGCCATTAGAGAAATGCAAATTAAGATCGAAATGAGATACTACTACATGCCTGTTAAGAATGGAGAAATTAAAGGTGACTCATGCCTGTAATCCCAACACTTTGGGAGATTGAGACGGCAAGATCACTTGGCTTCAGGTGTTCGAGACCAGCCTGGGCAGTGTGGCAAAACCCTTAGGAAATCTCTACAAAAAATACTAAACATTAGCCAGGTAGTAAATAGAACTACTGATACACATATTAGCATGGATGAATTTTAAAAGAATATACAAAAAGCCAGACAAAAAGTTACATAATACATGATTCCAGTAATAAGAAATTCTAGAAAAGGCAAAACTACGGTGACAAGCAGATCAGGATTTTCTGGGGCCAGTGAGAAATCAGGAAAAGGGTAATTGGAGTGGGGATGAGGGTTTTGGGGGTTGATGGAAGTATTTGAGGGGTGATGGAAATATTCTGAATCTTGATTATGTTGGTGGTTACATGCTCTATATATTTGTCAAAACTCAATGGACTGTACACTTACGTGAGTTTTATTGCATATAAATCATACTACAATAAAACTGCTTATTTAGGCTGGCCATGGTGGCTCATGCCTGTAATCCCAGGACTTTGAGAGGCCAAGGCGGAAGGATTACCTGAGGTCAGGAGTTCGAGACAAGACTGGCCAAAATGGCAAAATCCTGTCTCTGCTAAAAATATAAAAATTCGTCCAGGCATGGTTGCTCACACCTGTAATCCCAGCACTCTGGGAGGTAGAGATGGGCGGATCATAAGGTCAAGAGATTGAGACCATCCTGGCCAACATGGTGAAACCTTGTCTCTACTAAAAAATACAAAAATCAACTGGGTGTGGTAGCCTCTGCTCGTAGTCCCAGCTACTGGGGAGGCTGAGGCAGGAGAATTGCTCGAACCCAGGAGGCAGAGGTTGCAGTGAGCTGAGATCGTGCCACTGCACCCCAGCCTGGCGACAGAGTGAGACTCCATCTCAAAAAAAAAAAAATATGTATATATATATATATATATGTGTGTGTGTATATTTATTTAGCCAGTGTGGTGGCAGGTGCCTATAATACCAGCTACTCTTAGGAGGCTGAGGCAGGAAAATAGGTTGAACCCAGGAGGTGGAGATTGTAGTGAGCCGAAATTATGCCACTGCACTCCAGCCTGGGCAATAGAGCGAGACTCTTATCTCCAAAAAAAAAAAAAAAAGCCGCATAAATACTCACTTTATTGCCAGCAGGAAAACCATCACTTATGGCTGTTTAAAAACACAGATTCACTCATATTCAGTCAACATGATAAATTGGAGGGCTGCAGTTGGCATGTGACCGAGTGACTTGCCAGTGTGATTATGCTGTAGGTGCCAGAAGACACATCTTAAGGGTTAGTCAGCAGACGTTGCCCAGAAATGTGAAAAGAATCTGAATGCGGTCCAGGCACTAACGCGCAGCAGTATACGCTTTTATTTTGCTGGAAGTGCTTTTTGGCACAACCCATGCATTGGCGTTTGATCTTGTTTCACCTAAACCAAATGTGTCTGTTAAGATTGTTTTTTTTTTTTAATTTGAGGTAGATTTAGGTGTGAGGGGGAAAAAGGTTTTAGGCCTTTTCCTGTCATACACCTTACAAAAGAACCACTTTCTTTACCTGTGTTTGTTGAAGTTGTTGGTGAGGGTTCGAAATCTTTATTAGTTGGCTTGCTGCTAACTGAAAATTGAGGACGGTTGGGGGAATGCATGACTCCACGTTTCACCTAAGCTTTCTCTGTAAAGGGATCTCCCCAGCAAAATCTTCAGTGCAGTCAATTACCAAGGGAGTGGCTTAAAGTGCTTAATGTGCGTAAACTGGCTTCAGAACGAATGCATGTTCTGTATTACAAAAAACTTGGGTGGAAAAAAAAACAAATTTACCTATATGTTTTTATAAAGGGCATATCTAAATCAAAATAGTCCAGGAAGTGACAATAAAATAAAATGGTGGAAAAGTTTATCTTGAACAAATGCTGACAAAACGACATTGCAATATTAGTGTGGGATAAAATAGACTTCATATTGATGAAAGATGCAATCTCCTAAAAGAAATAACAGTTATGAATGCTGGTGAACATAACTTTGAAATATATAAAGGAAAGCTAAAGGAAAAGTCTGATAGAATACAAGTATAGATTGACAAACTCACAGTCTGGTTGGAAGATTGGAATATATTTCTCATGGGTCAGCAGATCAAGTAGACAGAAAAGAAGTATATAAAAGATTACAATAACACAATTAGATACATGTAATAGAGTTTACATACTCCCAAAACTTGTAGTAAATCAACTTGCAAACATTTATTTTAAGTCCTTCCACAAAGAAAATCTCAGTAAAATAGGGATATAATAAGTCACTTCCCTCCTAGGGAGGTAATGTGTATAAAAGTGCTTAAGGTATAAAGCCTTAGAAAACGTTCATTCCTTTTATTTGTTTTATCCTAGGAACTGCAGCAGTGGGACACACAGACAAGATTGGGCGATTGAAGGAACTCTGTGAGCAGTATGGCGTATGGCTTCACGTGGAGGGGTAAGCCGGCGGTGAGGCTGGTGGCTCCAGTCGGGCCTGCACAGAGTCCTCGTGAGGACTGGATGTCCAGGCTCTCACTTTGTGGTGATGTTTGTCACAAAGGGCTCTTCGGGCCACAGATTACAAAATAACCCAAATTGGCTTAAGCACAAAGAGATTTTATTGGCTCACAACTACGAAGACCAGTGTTAGGACTGGCCTCAGACATGACGTCAGCCAGGATTCAGTGTCTTCCTCCCACCTCTGCTCCCCCAGTCACAGGCACTGTTTTCTCTGTCTGTGGACAGACCTTCCTGTTACAGTGCAAAGTAGCTGCAGAAACTCCAGTCTTCTTTCCAGCTTCATGGTCAGCTGGAAGTCCCAACTGAAGCCTCATATTGAACTGGCCATTGTGGCCAGGGAGGAAGAATCCTCTGATAGTTCAGGTTCTTTGCCCTCCACTGGAGCAGGTAGTGCTGTCTCCTCCCTGCAAAGCTCATGTTCTGCTAGATGAAATGGGGGTGGCGCCCCAGAAAGCTGTTGGAGGGCTGTTGAGAGAAGCAGGGGGAACGGAAGTGAGGGGGCCAGAGTAGGCCATGTCCACCACATCATACAGGGAGGTTTGTTTTTTATCCCTAAGTAAAGAATGATGACTGGAAAATAGGATCTGTGAAAGAGAATAATAGTCCCCTTATACTAAATGACCAGGGGTAGTTGATGAAACATGTTTTCATTAAAGTGCATTTTCAAGACTTTCCTGAATTTGTATAAACCACATCTGTTGCTGTTATAAAAGCTAATAACACATTAAAAAGATACTTAAATGTCACCTTGCAACAGCACAGCCTTTTTTTTTTTTAAGTACATAGTGAATAAGCAACAGTAAATAATTAGTTCTTAGACTGGTGTTTTTTCTTCCAGTGTGAATCTGGCAACATTGGCTCTAGGTTATGTCTCCTCGTCAGTGCTGGTATGTTGTTGATTTATTGGTGTTTGTAAAAAGGAATTTAAAAATCACTCAATCCCTGATGGCTCTTCACAGTTTTTATGAATGGAGAAGGGTGTTGGATTTGTGTGTTCTAATAATCTAACAAAGAGTTGTTCTTGTTTTGGTAGGCTGCAACCAAATGTGACAGCATGACGATGACTCCAGGTCCGTGGCTGGGTTTGCCAGCTGTTCCTGCGGTGACACTGTATAAACACGACGACCCTGCCTTGGTACGCTTCCCCTCACTCGGGAGGGATCGCATGTGGCTAAGTACACATTATTGGCTGTGGGGGCCAAATACAGAAAAATACAGGAAAAAGTGGAAAATATCCTTAATTTCACTTCTATTTCATTTTTAAAAACGAAATTTGTAGCGTGAAACTTTTTTGTGACATTTTATGATTGTATAATATTCTGTCACAATTTATTCTCCATTTATGAACTTTTAGGATGTTTTAAGATTTTTGTTATTGAAATAATGAGGCAGTGAACATCTTTGTGTTTCTGATTATTTCCTTAGAATAGGTTCCCAGGTGTGGAATTACTGAGTAGGGGAAATTTAAGCCTCCTAATCTGCATTGTCCAAGAGGTTTTTTTTTTTTTTTTTGATATGGAGTCTCGCTCTGTTGGCCAGGCTGCAGTGCAATGGTGAGATGATCTTGGTTTACCGCACCCTCTGCCTTCTGGGTTCAAGCAATTTTTCTGCCTCAGTCTCCCAAGCAACTGAGATTACAGGTATGTGCCACCACACCTGGCTAATTTTGTATTTTTAGTAGAGACATGGTTTCACCATGTTGGTTTGGTTGGTCTCAAACTCCCGATCTTGTGATCTGCCTGCCTTGTCCTCCCAAAGTGTTGGGATTACAGGCCTGAGCCACTGTGCCCAGCCACATGTTTTTTTTAAATCATAGTTGTGGGCTGGATGTGATGGCCCATGCCTGTAATCCCAGCACTTTGGGGGGACGAGGCGGGCAGATCGCTTGAGCCCAAGAGATTGAGACCAGCCTGGGCAACATGGTGAAACCCTGTCTCTATAAAAAAAATGCAGTAGAATTAGCCAGGCATGGTGGTGTGAGCCTGTAGTCCCAGCTACTCAGGAGGCTAAAGTGGGAGGACTGATTGAGCCCTGGAGAGCAAGGCTATAGTGAGCTATGATTGCACCACTGCACTCCAGCCTGGGTGACAGAACAAAAATGAAACCCTTTCACCAAAAAAACAAAACAAAACAAAACATAGCATGGTTCTTGATAATAGGTCAGTGTGAAAATAAGGTTTAAGTGATTTCTACTAAAACACTGTCTGCCGTGTTGCTCAGCCAATAATGGCCAGCTGTTTGAGGATGCGCAGAGCTACCTTCGAAGTGGGGAGTCTCTTGAATGGCTGAGTTCTGGGATGTGACCCATTGGGAGTTTTACCCTGGCTTTGCCACTCCCGAGCTGTGAATCCTTGGGCAAACCAAGGTCTCTGAGTGAAGTTACGTAGAATACTTAACTCAGAGTTATTGGAAGATCAAATGGATAATGCAAGCCAAGTCACTAGTATGGGATCTAGCTCATACTAAGTCGGTAGCAAATGGTAGCTGGCTGGTTCTATTTTGAGATTGCAATGGCTTTGATTAATAAACCTCTTTTGGCTTTCTTAGACTTTAGTTGCTGGTCTTACATCAAATAAGCCCGCAGACAAACTCCGTGCCCTGCCTCTGTGGTTGTCTTTACAATACTTGGGACTTGATGGGATTGTGGAGAGGATCAAGCATGCCTGTCAACTGGTGAGTAGAAGCCTGACGTTTAAAAGAGTTAGAAAGATTCCTTGGCCAAAGCAGAGACAGAAAAACATCTCATTTCTGTACCTTCCATCCAGAGCCTCACTGTCTGGTAAGGCAGTGACTAATCACCCTGCATGTATGTCTTTCTTTTTCAAAGTTCTGGGAGAAACTGCTGGGTTGTCCCAGCATTTGTGTGCAGATGAACTAAGATGAAAAGGAACAGCATTGTCAGCATGGGATCAGAATAGAAGTCTCAGATGATTTCCAGGGAGTGGAGAAGGGTGCGAAAGGTGGAGCGTGGGGATTGAACGTTCCCCTTGATGGACCGAGTCTCTGCGGTGAGGGAATAGGAAGGTTAGAGGGTAGTTATGGAAGGCATGGATGTTTTGAAACCAGCTGGCTCGGGTTCCCAAATTGCAGGGCTCTTGGGAACAATTCTAATTCTCTCTCCATTTTAGGTATGTTCTAATTGTGAAAAATCCATAATTATGCTGTAGTTCAGTGTCTTAGACCATTCGAGCGTCCATAACAAAATACCTTAGACTGGGTAATTTATAAACAACAGAAATTTATTGCTTACAGTTCTGGAGGCAAGAAGTCTTAGATGAAGGTGCCAGGGGATTCCGTGTCTGGTGGGGGCCTGTTCCTCATAGACAGCACCTTCCATGTGGCCTTACGTGGCAGAGGGGATGAATGCACCCTCTTGAGCCTCTTTTAGAAGGTCACTAATCCTATTCGTGAGGGCCCCATCCTCATGCCCTAATCAGCTCCTAATGGCCGCAATTCATTTGGGAATGGGATTAGGTTTCAACATAGGAATTTTGTAGGGACATAAACATTCAGACTATAGCATTTAGAAAACAAAAGAAAAAGGTCATGTGTACTCAAGGTTAGAGCTGAGCCTTGCCTAAGCTCAGAAGTGTGTCACCTCCATTTTCTTACCTGTGAAGTAGAAATCATATGACACAGGATTGCTAGGAGGGCTCGAAGAGCAAATACAGGTGGAGCTTTTGCAATAGTGTCTGTTCATATAGTAAGTTATGCATAAGGGTTGAAATCTTTGTTTTAAATATATTCTTGGGGAGTTGGCACTTCCTCAAGTATTATTTCTTTATTTAAGAAAAATAGGCCAGGCATGGTGGCTTACGCCTGTAATCCCAGCACTTTGGGAGGCCGAGGTCAGGATCACCTAAGGTCAGGAGTTCGAGACCAGCCTGGCTGACATGGTGAGACCTCTGTCTCTGTTAAATTAGCTGGGCATGGTGGTGGGTACCTGTAGTCCCAGCTACTCAGGAGGCTGAGATAGGGAGAATTGCTTGAACCCAGGAGGTGGAGGTTGCAGTGGGCCAAGATCACGCCACTGCACTCCAGCCTAGGTGACAGAGTGAGACTGTGTCTCCAAAAAAAAAAAAAAAAAAACTCACAAGAATAAGTAATTTCATACTGCTCTAGCTGTAGTCCCTTGGTTCATGATAAGTTAGGATAGTTTAACAGTTTTAAGGTTTATGCACCGGGCCAGGCAGGATGGCTCATGCCTGTAATCCCAGCATTTTGGAAGGACAAGGCAGGTGGATCGCTTAAGCACAGAAGTTCAAGACCAGCCTGGGTAACGTGGCGAAACCCCGTCTCTACAAAAAATACAAAAATTAGCCAGGCATAGTGGCGCACTCCTGTGAGCCCAGCTACTCAGGAGGCTGAGGTGGGAAGATCACTTGAGCCCAGGAGGTCAAGGTTGCAGTGAGCCCAAATAGCACTACTGCACTATTCTATTCCAACCTGAGCGACAGAGTAAGACCCTGTCTCAAAAGAAAAAAAAGATTGATGCTCATGTTTACAAAAGCACTGACTTTTTTGAAAACTGTCTCACTGTGCTATTAGCTCATGTCTTGAGATGTGGCTCTTAGGAAAGAGAAGCCTTTATTGCCATAGTACTTTAGTTTAGAGATGGTTTAGGCGCTCAGGGGAGATTGTTTCAATTCCTCTTGGCTGTGAAGTGCAGGAGAATAATAATGCCATTAACTACCAAACCCTTGAGGTCACCACAGCTCTGGCATCTTCCTTTAGGCAGAACTGTATACTCCTGAGGATTCGAACGCTGCCCTGCTGCTAACTCACAGGCTAAATGCATGTTAGAGTGCATGGACATTTACCAGACATGGTGATCTGTATATATCTATGCCTTATAGTCCACAGTAGAGCATACATTCTCTGAGAGTGGAAATCAGCATTCTCCCCTCATCCTCCTCCTCCCTGTTCTTCTCCCTCTCTCTCCTTCTCTCCTGTAGTAGTTATTGAACATTCACCTCAGTGTCAGGCACCATGAAGTACTTTCATGCAGCATCTCATTTGATCCCTGCAGATTCACTAGAAGGTAATGTCCACTGATGACAGTGTATTCAGAATTAGTTTTCTTTTTTTTTTTTTATTTTTGAGAGGGAGTGTTGCTGTGTTGCCCAGGCTGGAGTGCAGTGGCACGATCTTGGCTCACTGCAACCTCTGCCTCCCAGGTTAAAGCGATTCTCCTGTCTCAGCCTCCTGAGTAGCTGGGACTACAGGCATGTGCCACCACACCCAGCTAATTTTTGTATTTTTAGTAGAGACGGGATTTCACCATGTTGATCAGGCTGGTCTCGAACTCCTGACCTTGTGATCTGCCCACCTCGGCCTCCCAAAGTGCTGGGATTACAGACCTGAGCCACAGTGCCCGGCCAGAATTAGTTTTCTTTAAGAAAAAGAAAAAAGGGGGAAAAAGAAAAAAGGAATTTTCTTGAGTGACTTTCTACCGTCTAGTAGTCAATATCTGTGAATTAATGTACTCCAGTCCCATGAGTTAGATATGATTAGTGATGAGGGACTGGATTGAGACATTAGCCTGTGATACTACATTCTAGACCCTGTTTCTAAGCACTTACTGTATTGTATATTATTGTATTTCAGCTCATTTCATCCTTACAGCCACATGAGATAGATACCATCCTCCCCATTTTATAATTGAGGGAATTGAAGCAGACAGGTTAAATAGGCAGATGGAGTGACTTACCTGTGGTCCTGCAGGTGGTAAGTGGCAGCCTGTGCTCTTATTGCCAGCTCTTGAGCACACTGCGGCCTCTCATTTGTCATTGGTCTCCCCCAGTGTTCAGTACTGTGCTTTGCACGTTTATACTCAGTAGCTTTTGAATGAAAGACAGACTTACATTGCAAATACAACAGATTCCTGTGTCTTACTAGAAGCTGCTTTTCTTGAATTACTACATGTAACTTTTAAATGAAAAATTGGGGAATATTTACAGATGTTGAAATACAAAAATTGGTGGCTGAACTTAGAAACCACCAAGTTGCATTTGACTTTTTGTCTGAGACCCGAGTTTGCAGACCTCCGTAGCCCTTCGTAAAAACTGCTTCTTCGTGTGCTGTGTCCATCTAAGGAAATTACATGAGCTATTTTTTGTCATTTGCAGAGTCAACGGTTGCAGGAAAGTTTGAAGAAAGTGAACTACATCAAGATCTTGGTATAGTATTATCATTTCATCTGTTTTCAAAACAAATAAGTTTTTTTTAAACTTCAGCAACTTAGAATGATTTTCTCCACATTTCATACATTTCAGTGGAGTTGCGGCAGCTCCAGTTAAAAAAAAAATTGTGCCTATATTTATAACCTAATTATACAGTGAACCTGAAGTGAAGAAATTTGTACCATACAGTGTTTAATTCCTACTGTCATTTTCATATACTTCATTTATTGTGTTAAAGTTTAGAATTGCACAGAGATAAATACCATTGACTTGAGATGCCCAAGGCCTTTGGCATGCCCATCTTCCTGAAATGAAAACTCACTTTGTGTCTCACAGTGCTTTGGGCTTCTCTTTCTGAAACCTTCTGCCATCAGAGTTTTCCTTTGCACGAAGCGAGAGAAAGAGAAAAGCAAATGGTCCTGCCCTTGTCTTCTGCTGTATCTTCCCGAACTGAATCCAGCAGAGATTGCTCCCTAGGCATAACTAGACAAGAAAATAAGGATTTAGGAGAGAGAACCATGAGAGTGAGGATCAGTTCAGGTTTGAATGTTTTTGTGTTTTGCTTTATTGTATTTTAGAACTTCAGGAAATAATGTCAAATTCTGATTTAGATAGGTTCACCGAGTGTTTCTTTGACAGTTCTGCAAGGTATGGTTAAGTTTACAACTAGTATTTGAGTGTATTTGAGCATTTGAGGGTTCAACTTAGTAGAGTTTATTTTTCTTTTAGAACATGGTTTGGTTTAAATACAAAAAGTAGCTGGGCATGGTGGTACACGCCTGTAGTCTCAGTTACTGGGGAGGCTGAGGTGAAGAATCGCTTGAACCCAGGAGGTGGAGGTTGCAGTAAGCCGAGATTGTGCCACTGCACTCCAGCTTGGGTGACAGAGACCCTGTCTCAAGGAAGAAAAATTTTAAAAATGGTTTGGTTTAAGGGGGTGGCTACTCTACATTGCCTTCTGAGTTAGAGTCTTGAGCCAGTTGACCGGAGTTGTAGCTGGGGGAGGGGTTCTAGCCTTGGATGAGGAAGTGGACTGCTGGATAAACAGAAGGAATGAATGTAGGAGGCTTGGGCTCTGCTTCTAGCAGTGCCACAGGTTGGCCCTATGACATGGAGTCATTTTCTTTCGGGGCCTACGAGCTCCACTGTCAAAGATGTTGGTTGGACTCCTCTGATTGCAAACAGAAATGCAAATTATGGCCTAGATTGAGCAAGCTGTTAGGATTGCAGGCGGTGCTGGGCCTGTCTGCTTTCCCGCCCCTGCTGTGCTGAGCCTACTCAGCTCTTCCTCAGTCCTCGCTGCCCCCTCGTTCTCACGTCGGGGGGAGCCAGTGGTGCTAGTTAATCACCAGCTGTTTTGGTGCATCTCTCTAGACCACACTGGCCCAAGCAGAAGGCCTGCTCTGTCTCTGCTTCCAGTGGCTGTTTTTTTCAGTACAGTATACAGTAATTGGCAAACACCATGAAGCACTGTGGCCTGTAATCATCATCATCATCATCACCACTGTCCCAGCTGCTGCTTGTGAAACGCGTGCGTGGTACCACATGCATATTTCATTCAACCCTCCCAACAGTCTCCTTTGTACATAGTGTACACCAGTTCTTCCAGTGACTGGTTTCTTATCTTTCAGATCCTGATTCAAATCTCACCTCTTTAGAAAGGCCTTTCCTGACCCCCTAAGATAACCTCCCACTGTCAGACATCACTCCATCCCCTGGGTCTTCTTCATCACACTTTTTACTATCCAAAATCAAATCTGTTTGTTTTTTCCTATAGAAGCTTTGTCAAGGCCTTACCCAAGACCCTTGCCCTGAAAGCCCAGTGCCAAGCCCCAGACATGCTGCCCACCCGCTGCTGCTCAGCTTATAGTCATCTTTCTGTTTCTTCTTTGTGGATTCACCCTTTTTCGTGTGAGCCCAGCAATGCTTTAGCCTTTTATTTTGGTTCTTGGTTATATTTAATCCAGTATTTTGGATATTCAGAATTGATAACTTCAGTATTGGCTCAGTCTACCATATTGCTAGAACCAGAAGTGCCTCTAGCCCTGTGTAATATTTCTTACACACATTGACATTTGAGACTACTGAGTTCAAAGAAAGAAAAGATGATCATAATATTCATCAAAGTCTTGGCACTCAATTCATTCTGCCTTTTTCTAACTAAGGACGGGAGAATGGGTGGATTATTTTGGTGCCTTTTTGTTCCTACTTGCTTATGGTCTTGCTCCCCTATTTAAATATTAAGCCCCGGCCCATACTTTTTAAAGTATCACATTTTATTTGTCTCTGTGAAAGTTAAAGATGATAGATGTGAAGGCACTTAGCACAGGAACTGGCTCCGTAAATATCTGGCACATTAGAATTCACATCCTGCTTGATCTGAATCCTATACACAGGGTCTTTTGAAAAGTTAGGAGAAAAGATCTTGGGCCACCACTTCCTGTCTTTCCAAGTTAGCATTTCCTGTTGTGGGCCTGCCAGTGAGTCATCACACTCAGAGCCTTGGAACAGAAGCTTTATGACTAGAGTTACAGTACTGGGATTGTTGGATGCTTAGAGATCTTCTCCCCCAGGGCTGCCCAGACGCCCCTACAGCACCACAGAGCCTGCCAAGGACATGGCTGCTCACGGTACCCTGACCCCGTGGGCTTGACCAGGTCAGGGTATACTGCTTGATGCAGAACAGGAACTTGGTGCCGGGTTATCATCATGCAGTGAAGGTTTCCATCTGTTAGGAAACTCACTAATGAAGTTAGTTATCTGTGGCCTGTCTTAATAATAAGCACATACATTAGAAAATACACAGATCCAGTTCTCAGCTCTGCTTGTCTACATTGCCAGCAGGATTTGCATCTTGTTCCGAAAGTTTTACAAAGGGGAGCAAAGTACTTGTTCTCCCCCTTTTTTCTGTAAATATAAAAAATTCTAGTTGGTCAGGCATGGTATCTCATGCCTGTAATCCCAACACTTGGAAGGCCAAAGTAGGAGGATTGAGGCCGAGAGTTCAAGACCAGCCTGGACAACATAGTAAGACCCCATCTTAAAAAATAAAATTTTAAGTTTCTATAAATCCTGCATAATTTATGGGATTCTTGAAAGCATGGAGTCTCTCAGCACTGAGTCTCATGTCACTGCTTCTTCCTAGTTTTAATCTTTAATGTTAGACCTATGTTTGTCCCTTATTAAAATTTCCTCCTGCTTTAATTTCAGTGTACCAGTGTCACATAGCTTATAATTCACAGTAGACTCTCAGGGCTGGTTCATAGTTATTTTCAAAAATTTGATTTTTGTTTCTCTAGCAACTGAAATATTTGAACTTTTTAATGTGTTTATTTACAAATAGAGCATCTCTAACCTATTTTTCGAAATCAGCGTTTTGTTTCGAAGGTGTCTGGAGTTTAATATGAGACTTCCATTCTTCCAGGTAGAAGATGAGCTCAGCTCCCCAGTGGTGGTGTTCAAATTTTTCCAGGAATTAGCAGGCTCAGGTAGGTGATTTTTAAAAGAGGGTTATTTTCTTTTTTCTTCTTCTTTTTTTTTTTTTTTTGGAGATGGAGTCTCGCGCTGTCACCAGGCTGGAGTGCAGTGGCATGATCTCAGCTCACTACAACCTCTGCCTCCTGGATTCAGGCAATTATTGTGCCTCAGCCTCCTGAGTAGCTGGGATTACAGGCACATGGCACCACACAGGACTAATTTTTGTATTGTTAGTAGAGACAGGGTTTCACCATGTTGGCTAGGGTGGTCTTGATCTCCCGACCTTGTGAGCCGCCCACCTCGGCCTCCCAAGGTGCTGGGATTACAAGCATGAGCCACTGCACTCAGCCAAGAGGGGTATTTTCATATCTGTGTTAAAGGCTTTGAATTTGATACCATTTCAAGTTAAATAGTTGAAAATATTTTTATTCCTAAAATCTTCAGTCGTCATTTCAGAAAAATGTAACAATTTTTATGAAAACTTCAGCTCAAAATGTCTTAGCATTTTGCTGATAGTTTGCGGTGATTAAACAATCAGAAAATAGTTTGGGGTTCCCAAAATAGTTTGGGTTCCCAAATGCCCGTCCCTGGACAGTCCTGGAATGTCTGAGAAAGAGTTGTTTGAACATAAAGATTTTTGGGTCTTAGCTGGGCGCGGTAGCTCATGCCTGTAATCCCAGCACTTTGGGAGGCTGAGGCGGGCTGATCGCCTGAGGTCAGGAGTTTGAGACCAGCCTAGCCAATATGATGAAACCTAGTCTCTACTAAAAATACAAAAATTAGCCAGGTGTCATAGTGCGTGCTTGTAATCCCAACTACTTGGGGGGCAAAGGCAGAAGAATTGCTTGAACCGGGAGGTGGAGATTGCAGTGAGGCAAGATCATACCACTGCACTCCAGCCTGGGCAAGAGTAAGACTCCATCTCAAAAAAAAAAAAAAAAAATGTTCCAGGTGCCACCAACATAGTCCAGAGCACCACTCCTTTTTCCCTGGATGGCCATTGTCCCCTCTAAACAGATCTCAGACTTTGCTACAGTCTGCACAGCCCATTCTAGACCATCTTCCACCTGGCAGAGTGAGGGTTGTAGGCAGAAGTCACATGGTGTTGAAGCAGGAAAGGTTCTCTTGTCCCCCTCATAGGGCATGCGATAGGGGTGTGGCTTCTTCACTGCCCCGCTGCTGCTCAGACCTCTAGGAGAGCATAGAGACGGGCAGGCTGTGGGGCTCTGACCCCATGGTAGCATCTGGGGTTGAATGTTTACAGCTCCTGAGGCCCCCGTGGGCACGTTACAGCGTGCTCTTTTAATTTAGCTGTCTTTAGGTGGCTTGTTTTAGTTGGCTCAGTTAGACCCCCTTCCTTATCACAAGGACAGAGGGATTCATATATCCCAGGTTCTTGCCTTGGTGTACCAGAAGAATCAGATCACACTTGGGCTTGAGAATGAGTGCCAGGTGTCAGAAGGGAGATGGTTTTCCCCTGGAGTTGGGCTGCTTGGTGGCCCTGGCCAAACTCCACCTCGTTTCACCAGTCGATGGCTTGGCCTGCCGGCATCTGTTGGGGTGCTATTCTGCTGGCCTGCTCTCCATGACCAGCCTCTTGTGTCTTCTACCATTGTGTTCCTCTTACCGTCCAGCCACTTCTGTCTGCCCGCTAGGGTTCTCAGGTTTTTATAGGCCCAGGATAGAGGTGTGGCAGGCCAGGGTGGTCTTGGGAAACGCAACATTTGGGGGAAAGCAGGAGTGCCTGTCGTCACCTAGGTCCATGGGGGTAGAGCCCTAGCCAGGGACCCACCTTTCTCTCCCCAGCACTTCCCGACTTTTGTGTCATTTAAAGGGACAACGCTCTTCCCTTCCCAGCACTCCTGTATCCGTGTCACTTCCCTGGCCAGAGCCCTTGGGTATCTTATCGTTTCAGTTGAACAAAGGCCAGGCCCTTCACCACGCCCCATGAGGCCTGGCACCCTGCCCTGACTTCCCCTCTGCCTCTCTCCCTCTTGTTCATGTGCCTCAGTCAGACCAGTCTTCTCCGTGCTCCGGGAACACTCTGCCCTTTCCTACCACGAGGCCTTCACACTTGGCGTTCCCTTTGCCTAACACACATTTCTCTCTTCTGGTGTCGGCTCTTCCTCACCATTTCAGTCTCCACTAAGCGTCTACTTCCTCAGAGCCTTCCCTGCCTGTCCTGCCTGAGGGGACTGCATCATACTCTGTCAGAGCCCCCACCTTCTCTCGTGGCACTAACAACCGCATGGAGTGGTTTTTGGTCTGTTACCTCAGCTAAAATGTAAGCTCCAAGATGACAGAAACCTTACCTACCTTCCATCCCACATGCCTGGCATGGGTGGCACCTACCACAAAGCCGAGTTGGATGATCGTGGTGCGTTCACAGACCTCGCACAGTGCTCGGTAGACTAGTTAGTAACTTACAACAAAAATGGCTGTTTTTTCTTGCAATCCCTTGAAGGCAAACCTTTTTAAAAATGAAATTAATAATTCTGTTTTATGTGAATGTATTCAGATGTTACATGGATCACGAGAAAAAAAAAGGAAATGTAACCCTTCTGTCAGATACTACATTTGAATTGAGTAACACAAGTCTGTTCCCTCGGGTTAATATTGGGATGGGAATGATGTGGGGTTGGGATGGTGTTTGTTTCGGTCAGCCGTGTTTCTGGGAGTGACTCCCCTTCTGTGTTTTGGTGTCAGATCCAGTGTTTAAAGCTGTCCCAGCGCCCAACATGACACCTTCAGCAGTTGGCCGGGAGAGGCACTCGTGTGATGCACTGAATCGCTGGGTGAGAAGTGCAGCCGCCTACCTTTCCTTCAGGTCCCTGGGCATCCCTGTCAGACCTGCTGGTGAGGGTGACACATGCTCGTGTATGGGATCTGAAGCCTACAGGAGGAGCCGCCCTGTGGTGCTGGGCCTGCTCTGGGGTTCTGTTCCTGGTTCCATCACCGCCTCGTGAGCTGGGTCATCTCAGTTTCCTTGCTGCCGTATAAGGCTGTGAGACAACATGCCAAATGTGGGCTGCAGGGCAGCTGCCGTGGGTTCTGGTGAGCCGGGCAGCACAGCCAGCAGCCCCAGGCGGAGTCTGCCGAGCATCTGCGGCTGGCAGTGTGGAGCCAGGCCCTGTGCTTTGGCAGCTTTTTGGGCCCTGAATAGCAGCTGTAGGATTTGAGTCTAAAGGGTGCTGTGAACAGTGAGGGCGGCAGCAGCAGCAGCAGCGGTCCTAGCCAACGCTGGACATGCCCCGCCTAACGGGGTTGGCAGATAAGTCATGGCACATCCATGCTGGGGCTGAGCACAACCGTGAGAGACCACAGAGCTGAACGTCTCAGGCAGAAGGGAACTGGTCACCATAAAAGACATGAAACCGTGCAGGTTACTAAGCAGTGTCAAGTAGCATGTTTTATGACAACAAAAAATACAGCCCCCTCCCTGCCACTCACACAGAGAAGACACTGGGGGGTAGACCACATGGCAGCAGTGGGTGTCGCTTAGCAACGTATTGTGGGCCATTGTTTTTTCTCCTTTTGGTTTACCTGTGTTTCCTAGGTTTTTCTACAATGAACTTGTATTTATTAATCAGAAAAAAAAGTAAAATTTTCTGTTTTTAAAAAGCTGCTCTAAGTATTCAGAGACAGTCAAAAGATGAGAAGGAGCCAGCTCTCCGGGAGCCTCTTTGGTCTGGGCGACTGGAGGAGGGTGGGTCTTGAAGAAGTCTGAGTCCCTTGTTATAGGAGGTGTTGATTCTGTCCTCCTCCCCACAGCTAGGAGAACAGCTGAAGCAGCTGGTGCCTGCGAGTGGCCTCACAGTCATGGATCTGGAAGCTGACGGCACATGTGTGCGGTTCAGCCCTTTGATGACAGCAGCAGGTAAGCAGGCTCAGTGGATGCTCTTTGCTTTTGTGTGGGGCTGCTTGCCCTTATGATATTCCGTTCTCCTAGAGTTATCAGCATCTCTTTTTGGAGGGGCTTTTTCTCTTTTGGGCTAAATTTAGGTAGATTAGCGTTCCCATGTAACTTCTCAGAATCAAACAAGACTTCAGAAGTCACCTGAATTGGCCGGGTGCGGTGGCTCATGCCTGTAATCCCAACACTTTGGGAGGCTGAGGCGGGCGGATCATCTGAAGTAAGGAGTTCGAGACCAGCCTGGCCAACATGGCAAAACCCTGTCTCTACAAAAAATACAAAAATTAGCCAGGCGTGTTGGTGCACACCAGTAGTCCCAGCTACTTAGAAGGCTGAGGCAGGAGAATCACTTGAACCTGGGAGGTGTAGGCTGCAGTAAGCCAAGATTGCTCCACTGTACTTTAGCCTAGACAACAGAGGATACTTGGTCTCAAAAAAAAAAAAAAGTCATCACCTGAATTCCCTTTTTTTGTGTTGAGACAGGGTCTTGCTGTCAACCAGGCGGGAATGCAGAAGTGAGGTCACAGTCCACTGCAGCCTGGACCTCCTGCACTCAAGTGATCTTCCCACCTCAGCCCCCGAGTACTTGGGATCACAGGCATGAGCCACTACACCCACCTAACTTTTGCATTTTTTGTAGAAATGGGGTTTCACCATGTTGCCCAGGCGGAATTCCTGTATTTTGATGTCTTGTGACCCTTGGTTTTCCACTGCAAGGGTTCCCCCTCCCAGCGGTACATCACAGTCACCTGGAGCTTTACACACAACCAATAGCTGCCCACCTCCAGAGATTCTAGAATGGAGCATGGGTATCTGTGTTTTGGTTATTATCACTATTTTTTTTTTAGAAACAGGGTCTCACCTGTCACCCAGGCTGTAATACAGTGTCTTGACCATAGCTCATTTTGCAACCTTGACCTCTGGGGCCCAAACAATCCTCCTGCCTCAGCCTCCTAAGGAGCTGGGACTACAGGCAAGTGCCACCACATTTGGCTAATTTTTTCATTTTTCATTTTATTTATTTTTTGAGGGACTGAGTCTTGCTCTGTCACCCAGGCTGGAGTGCAGTGGTGCCATCTCAGCTCACTGCAACCTCTGCCTCCTGGGTTCAAGCGATTCTTCTGCCTCAGCCTCCTGAATAGCTAGGATTGCAGGCACACACCACCACGCCTGCTTAATTTATTTTTTTGAGATGGAGTGTCGCTGTGTTGCTCAGGCTGGAGTGCAGTGGTGCAGTCTCGGCTCACTGCAACCTCTGCTCACTGTAACTTCCGCCTCCCGGGTTCAAGCAGTTCTCTGCCTCAGCCTCCCAAGTGGCTGGGATTACAGGCACCTGCCACCACGTTTGGCTAATTTTTATATATATATATTTTTTTAATTTTTTGAAAGAAAGAAAAAGAGAGGAAAGAAAGTGAGAGTGAAAGAAAGAAAGAAAAAGAATGTATGAGAGAAAGAAAGAGGAAGAAAAAGAGGGAGAGAGAACAGGATTCTTGTTCTACTGCCCAGGC